>SJYC01091270.1:0-60446 GCA_006408675.1 Madoqua kirkii
GTATGGATATGAGAGTTGGACTGTGAAGAAGGCTGAGCGCCGAAGAATTGATGCTTTTGAACTGTGGTGTTGGAGAAGACTCTTGAGAGTCCTTTGGACTGCAAGGAGATCCAACCAGTCCATTCTGAAGGAGATCAGCCCTGGGATTTCTTTGGAAGGAATGATGCTAAAGCTGAAGCTCCAGTACTTTGGCCAGTTCATGTGAATAGTTGACTCATTGGAAAAGACTCTGATGCTGGGAGGGATTAGGGGCAGGAGGAGAAGGGGATGACCGAGGATGAGATGGCTGGATGGCATCACTGACTCGATGGACGTGAGTCTGAGTGAACTTCGGGAGATGGTGATGAACAGGGAGGCCTGGCGTGCTGTGATTCATGGGGTCGCAAAGAGTCGGACACGACTGAGTGACTGAACTGAACTGAGTAGTATTTTTTAACTAATGTATGTACATTTTTTAGATATAATGCTGCTGCTGCTGCTGCTAAATCGCTTCAGTCGTGTCCGACTCTGTGTGACCCCATAGACGGCAGCCCACCAGGCTCCCCCATCCCTGGGATTCTCCAGGCAAGAACACTGGAGTGGGTTGCCATTTCCTTCTCCAATGCATGAAAGTGAAAAAGTGAAAGTGAAGTTGCTCAGTCGTGTCCCAACTCTTTGCGACCCCATGGACTGCAGCCTACCAGGCTCCTCTGTCCATGGGATTTTCAAGGCAAGAGTACTGGAAGAGGTACCATTGCCTTCTCCCAGACATAATGCTATTGCCCACTTAATATACTACAGTATAATACAAACATAACTTTTCCCACTCTTTTTCCCTCCCTCCCCAACTTTGAGTTATGATTGGCACATAATATTATATAAGTTTAAGGTGTACAGCGTGATTTGATTCAAATAGTGTTGTGAAATTCACCACAACCAGGTGAATTGACACATCCTTCACATAATGTAATCACCACTTTGTTGTTCTTCTTGTTATGGTGAGAATATTAAAGCTCTGTTCTGAGTAGATTTCCATGATATAATACAGCATTGTTAACTGTAATTGCTATACTGTGCATTAGATTCCTAGAACTTAATTCCTCAGAGTCCTTACTATTTCTGTAAAAAAGTTGTCAAAATAGAGCAGGAAAACCAATAACTTACTTCTGTTTCTCTGTTCTTCTATACTTCCAGTTCTTTTTTGGCCGGGTGATGGGAGGGTGTGCTGTGTGGCATGTGGGATCTCAGTTCCCCAACCATGGGGTCAAAACCTGCACCCCCTACAGTGGAAATGCTGAGTCTTCCACTGGACCACCAGGGAAGTCCTGAGCTTCCATCTTTTTATATAATCCTGGATGTGCTGCTGATTTGTGTGGGGCAGTGAGGGAATTTTTCACATTTCTCTGGGTTTTGATGTTTTCATGTATCAGCCGGGCGTAATAGCAGTTAGTATACTAAGAGTATCACCAGTGCTCCATGAGATGCTATATAAATATAAAATTTTTGTTTTAGTTGGATTAGAATGACATTGGCAGAACAACGAACATCTTAGAATAATATCTAACATACAGAAGTACTTCATAGTTTTTAGCTATTAACATTACCATTATTATATCAGAGTTTTGAAACTTTACCTTAAACTGACACGTCAGATCAGAAAGTACTTAACTTGTTCTTTTTCTGTATAAAGGTATCTTTTGGATCACACTGTATTTGGTAATCAGAAATCTCACGATTAATAGAATAAACTGAAGTACAAGATCCTCATGGGGAAGGAGAAAGGGATCTAGTGAGGGAGTGAAGCGGGATTCATTTGGGAATTGAGAGACTTTCTAAGGGCTCTTGGGGAGAAGTGGCTTGTAGGTAACTGGTAAGTATAGCAGAGATGGAGGGATGCCAGTGATCACCTGGGCTCTGCAGTGATGCTGCTATCTGTCATTGCCCTCCAGAATGTCTACAAGAGTCCCCCATGTTATCCTCTATATTGGGAATTTGTTACTGTTCCATTGTGTGACGTGTTCCATAGTGTGGGTATATGATAGTTTGTTCAACCAGTTTCCTGGTGAACACTAGGGTGGTTTCCAGATTTCAATTACTGGGAAGAAAGCTTACATGAACATTATCATATGTGTCCTTTACTGAACCAATGTATTCATTTCTCTGAGGTATATACCTAGTGGTATTGCTGGGCCATCGGGTAGACAAACGTTTGGCCTTGATAAAATTACCAGCCTTGTGTGAGAGTTGTCACTATTTGCTTAAATAGACTTTTGAATGGGAAGACCCTTTAACAGGTGGCCTAGTATAATATTCCCCCTGTAAGGCTAGCAGTTTGGAATTGGTTGTGAGTTGATTTTATGCAATAGGCACTTGATGTAATGCCTATTCAAGAGAATTTTTAAAAATTCTAATGTGCAGGTTTTATTTATGTTAAATATGTTTATATGATAGCAGATTCAAAAACTGAACCAAGTGTTCTATTAGAATGCCTTTTGATATAATTTAGTTTAAAATTCCTCTCATATAATATAATTTAGATTTATGTTTGAGAGGACAGTGCTCTGAAATCTGAAGATCTTAGTTCTAACCCTCATTCTAGCACTATATGTCTGCTTGACCTTTGGCAAGTCATGTAACCCCTGTAAATCTTCCTAAAGAAGTAGCAGAGGTAGGATGGGAGTTTGACTTATATATCACTTAGTTTCCTCATTCTATGATTTGTTTAATATGCACTTAAAGTTAATATTGTATTCTAATTAATATCTAAATAATAAATAAATGACCTAACAGATTAGTTTTCATTAACTCAAAGAATAAAAGTGGTTACAGGCTCAAGGACATGGGAAGTGACTCTCAATTTTTCGACTGCTGAGACTGTAGGATTTAGTAAACCAAACATGTTAAGTTCTTAAAAAATCAAATGCTAGCAACTTTTCTGGCAACTACTTTGGTTTTGTAATATGTCACAGATGTGTCTACTGCGCTACTACATAATCAGAATCCTAAAGGAATTTCCACATGTAACATTGCAGAGGTTCAGCTTTGGACTGGCTTTTGTAAAGTCAGCTTAAAACAGATTCAACTCGTCTATGGCCCTTCAGATCCTACCTACACAGATTCCGAGTTTCACATGTGGCTAGTGTTTTTCTTACAGTCACTAGTGAGTGCCATCGTGTAGGGAAAAGGGCAATAGCTGTTTCTGTTCTGATTAAAGGTAGAAATTTCCTTTCACAGTCTTGCCATTTCAGAATTTGATACTTCTATTACATCCAAAAGGGACTAAAGGAAGCCTTATCTTGTACTTTTTCTTACTGAAGAATATATAATTACACTGAGCAAGGCAGAATACCTTGTGAAAATATAAACAGGAAACAGATGTTAAGTTAAGACATACAGATAACTCTAAAGTTGAGCTGTGTCTGAAGAGTACCATGTTTTCATATTCTCTTTAATAATTATATTACTGGGTGATGACATGTTATATATTCTGTTTAAAATGGACATGGAAATTTATCACTGCACATTTTAATGTAAAACATATTAAAATGTTTAATTATCATTTTGTTATTGGTTATTGTTTGAGAGACATAAACAGTAAAATGGCTAGTGAATATGAAATTTTCTGTTTTGGGGGGTTGTAGTCTGTCTGCTTAGAAAATTTCATATTTTAAACAGGAAAAATTTAAGATATGTTTGAGTATTTTAGCATTTGAGCAGTATTGTCTGCTTTTCAACCGATTGGCCTTGTCATGGACCTCCTTGTATCTTAAAAATGTCTTTAATTTTAGGTTCCTGTAATTTAGTAATATTTATAATTGGTCTCATGTTTGGAAATGGTGACAAGTTATTTTTTACTAACTTCATTAAGAAATCTACAGTATAAAGAATGTAATATGTCCATTGATGAAATGAATACATAAAGAAAACAAAAACATGAATGGACCTTGAGGACATTATGTTAAGTGAAATAGGCAGAGAAAGACAAATACTGTATGATCCCACTTATATGTGAAATTAAAAGAAAAAAGAGCCCTTATAAAAACAGAACAGATTGGTGGCTGCCAGGGGTAGGAGAGTGGACAAAATGGGTAAAGGTAGTCAAAAGGTACAAACTTTCAGTTATAAAATAAACAAGTCCTGGGAATGTAATGTACAGAATGGTGACTATAGTTGAGAATATTGTATATTAGAAAATTGCTGAGAAAGTCCATCTTAAAAGTTATCTTCACAAGAAAAAGAAATTTTGTGTCATGAGGGATGTTAACCCGACTTATTGTGGTGATCGTTTTGCTGTGTGTGTGTGTGTATGTGTGTGTGTGTGTCAAATCATGAAGTACACCTGAGACTAATATAATGTTATATATCAATTATATATCAGTTTTTAAAATGAATGCCAGTTTTGCTTTTGGTGTACCAATGTACAAAGTTACTCAAACTGCACAAAAAAGCAGCACTATAATCTTCAAGATTAAAGTGCGGAAACTTAGGTATACGCTACCTATAAAGTTGAGGATTCCCTTGAAGGCACATGCAGAATCATTGAAAAAGCCACAATGAGAACTGTGAATACTGAGTCTGTAATTTGTCTCACTTAAACACATTGACTCATGATGAAATTAACTGCTACTCAACTCAAACCAAAAGATACCAAATATTTTTTTACTTATGATGTGGTGGCAGGGGGTGGGTGTTGTGGTGAGGGGTTATATAAGGTGCTGTAAATGAGAATTGAAAAGAAATGATCCTTTTGTGTACCTTGTGAAACACAGGAAGATTGATATATGAGATGTGGGTAGTTTTTCATAGGCACAAGCAACCTGGAAGTAGAAAGTTGCATTCTAGGCTGAGGCTGGCATATGAACAAGGGTGAAAAATCTAGAGCACGTTCCAGGCAAAATGCTATAGATCTTTTCTGAGTGGAAATGGCCTCCCAGGGTGTTGGTATATGTTGGAAAGAGAACAGAAAGCAGTCAGGGAAATGAGATTGTAAAGAGAGCAGACTGCCCGACTAAAATGTTGGGACCTGGCTTTGCAGAGCCATGCATATTCAGTTACTCAATCTTGTCTGACTCTTTGTGACCCCGTGGACTGTGGCCCACCAGACTCCTCTGTCCATGGAAATTCCCAGGCAAGAATACCAGCATGGGTCGCCATTTCCTACTCCAGGGGATCTTCCTGACCCAAGGATTAAACCTGCATCTCTTGCATCTCCTGTGTTGCAGGCAGACTCTTTACCACTGTGCCACCTGGGAAGCCCATGAGTGATATTGAAACTTTGCTTGATATTCAGTTCAGTTCATTAGCTCATGGGGTGTATGTATACAACAGTATACGTGTTATTCAGACCAAAAAAAGAAGGAAATCCTGTCATTTGTGACAACTTGGATGGACCTTGAGGGTGTTATGCTACATGAAATAAATAAATCAGACAGAAAAGATAAATGCTGTATGATCTCACTTACATTTGAAATTTAAAAAAAGAAAGAGAATTCATAAGAAACGGAGAGCAGACTGGTGGCTGCCCAGCCTTAACATCTACTGTGATCACTTTAGAATACACACAAATAACAAATTTTTATGTTGTACATCTGACACTAGTAAGTAATACGACAATTATAGCTCAGCTTTAAAAAATGAACTCAGCATATCTTTGCAAAAGAATTGCAACCTCTTCCTGATTAGTTTCAACATCTCTGCATTTCTCACCTTCATCCATTACACCCCATCATCTATTGTGTGTTTCTTCTACCACTCACCCTCAGAAATCTCTGCTATTTGGCCAAATCCACCTTCTGAACATGACTTTGCACTGTCTAGGTCACAGACTTCTTTCTTACAGAGCATAGTGTAAGTATAGCCCTTCTAGGGCACAGAGTATTCCTAGAGTGAAACAAACCAGCAGGCGAGGGTCATTTAAAAATGAACCCATGTCCAGGTCTTTTATGTCCATTTGTACATTTTCATAAAACCCATTTGTCTGTGGTCAAGGCTTCATTCGGAGTTCTCCTGTCACTCCTCCCTCTCACTTTTACTGAACACCTTCAGGTCACCATGCAGGGACTTTTGAAGCTGCCTTTTTCAAAGCAACAGAAAGAGTTACCATGCCTGCCACCCTCAACATCCACTCCATTCAAAGCAGAATTTATCATGCATTTCTTTTTTTTTTTTATAAATTTTTATTTTTTTATTTTTGTTTAATGCTTATTCCATTTCACAGTACTGTATTGGTTCTGCCATACACCGACATGAATCAGCCACAGGTGTAGACGATCTCCCCATGTTAAAGCCCCCTCCCACCTCCCTTCCCTGCCCATCCCCCCGGTTCCATGCATTTCTATATTAATGCTTATTAAGTATTTTTAGTTTCTGATGAATTGTATACTACCACTAATGACAATTTAATAAAATAGGGTTCTTTAGAAAATACTTAGAGAGTTGTGGTCACAAATCTTTTAATTTATATACACATTTTAAGAATCTTTTTATTTTATATTGGAGTATAGCTGATTAACAATGATAGTTTCAGGTGGACAGCAAAGGGACTCAACCATACATATGCATATGTCCATTCTCCCTGCAATTCCCTTCCCATCCAGGTTGCCACTAACATTGAGCAGAGTTCCCTGTGCTATACAGGAAGACCTCACTGGTTAGCTACTGGTTAGCTATTTCCTATTTACTTGTTATTACTCCAAAATAATTTTTAAAAATCATGTGCTACCTCATAGATTTTTTGATTGATATTGGAAGTTTTTTCATGGTAGGTTTAAATAGTTGCAAAAGATGTAATCTTTGCTATATTTTAAATAAGGGATTATAATCAAATACAATTATTATCACTCATATGTTTTCAAATAAATATTAAAAATTAGAAAAACTTACATCATCCTTTTTTCCCCTGGATGTAAATCTCCATTTTCTCTATAGAAGCCTAATAAAGTGTATTTTTAAGCTTGAAAGTTATCTATTGATCATTCTATCATCCTTTTCTGTATCAAAATATATAAATACGATATTTCACCTTCTCTGACTTCACTCAGCGTGATAATCTCTGGGTCCATCCATGTCACTGCAGATGTGATTGTTTCATTCTTTTTAACAGCTGAGTAATAGTCTAGTGTGTGTGTGTGTACACATATATGGGGTTCCCTGGTGGCTCAGACAGTAAAGAATCTGCATGCAGCGTGGGAGACCTGGGTTGGGAAGATCTCCTGGAGGAGGGCATGGCAACCCACTCCAGGATTCTTGCTTGGGGAATGCCCATGGACGAAGGAGCTTGGCAGGCTCCATGGGGTCGCAAATAGGCAAAACTGAGTAACTAAGCCCATATGGGGTTAGCAGCTTACACACCACATTTTATCCATTCCTCTATCAGTGGACATTTAGGTTGCTCCCATGTCTTGACTATTGTGAACAGTGCTGCAGTGAACATCGAGGTGCATATATCCTTTATGACATCCCTTATATGTGGAATTTTAAAGAAACGTTACAAATGAAGTTAGTTATGAAATATAAACAGACTCACAGATTTAGAGAATGAATTTATGGTTGCCAGGGAAGCGAGGGAGAAGGTGGGGAAGATAGGGAGTTTGGTATTGACTTGTACACTCTGCTATATTTGAGACATATGAGTGATAATAATTGTATTTGATTATAATCCCTTATTTAAAATATAGCAAAGATTACATCTTTTGCAACTATTTAAACCTACCATGAAAAAACTTCCAATATCAATCAAAAAATCTATGAGGTAGCACATGATTTTTAAAAATTATTTTGGAGTAATAACAAGTAAATAGGAAATAGCTAACCAGTAGCTAACCAGTGAGGTCTTCCTGTATAGCACAGGGAACTCTGCTCAATGTTAGTGGCAACCTGGATGGGAAGGGAATTGCAGGGAGAATGGACATATGCATATGTATGGTTGAGTCCCTTTGCTGTCCACCTGAAACTATCATTGTTAATCAGCTATACTCCAATATAAAATAAAAAGATTCTTAAAATGTGTATATAAATTAAAAGATTTGTGACCACAACTCTCTAAGTATTTTCTAAAGAACCCTATTTTATTAAATTGTCATTAGTGGTAGTATACAATTCATCAGAAACTAAAAATACTTAATAAGCATTAATATAGAAATGCATGGAACCGGGGGGATGGGCAGGGAAGGGAGGTGGGAGGGGGCTTTAACATGGGGAGATCGTCTACACCTGTGGCTGATTCATGTCGGTGTATGGCAGAACCAATACAGTACTGTGAAATGGAATAAGCATTAAACAAAAATAAAAAAATAAAAATTTATAAAAAAAAAAAAGAAATGCATGATAAATTCTGCTTTGAATGGAGTGGATGTTGAGGGTGGCAGGCATGGTAACTCTTTCTGTTGCTTTGAAAAAGGCAGCTTCAAAAGTCCCTGCATGGTGACCTGAAGGTGTTCAGTAAAAGTGAGAGGGAGGAGTGACAGGAGAACTCCGAATGAAGCCTTGACCACAGACAAATGGGTTTTATGAAAATGTACAAATGGACATAAAAGACCTGGACATGGGTTCATTTTTAAATGACCCTCGCCTGCTGGTTTGTTTCACTCTAGGAATACTCTGTGCCCTAGAAGGGCTATACTTACACTATGCTCTGTAAGAAAGAAGTCTGTGACCTAGACAGTGCAAAGTCATGTTCAGAAGGTGGATTTGGCCAAATAGCAGAGATTTCTGAGGGTGAGTGGTAGAAGAAACACACAATAGATGATGGGGTGTAATGGATGAAGGTGAGAAATGCAGAGATGTTGAAACTAATCAGGAAGAGGTTGCAATTCTTTTGCAAAGTATGCTGAGTTCATTTTTTAAAGCTGAGCTATAATTGTCGTATTACTTACTAGTGTCAGATGTACAACATAAAAATTTGTTATTTGTGTGTATTCTAAAGTGATCACAGTAGATGTTAAGGCTGGGCAGCCACCAGTCTGCTCTCCGTTTCTTATGAATTCTCTTTCTTTTTTTAAATTTCAAATGTAAGTGAGATCATACAGCATTTATCTTTTCTGTCTGATTTATTTATTTCATGTAGCATAACACCCTCAAGGTCCATCCAAGTTGTCACAAATGACAGGATTTCCTTCTTTTTTTGGTCTGAATAACACGTATACTGTTGTATACATACACCCCATTTCCTTTATCCATTCATCCACAGTGAGTTCATTTTTAAACGTCATATATATAATCAGTGCTTCGGAAGGTCTTTCAATAGTTTATTAACGGGAAAATAAACACCCAGATGGGAGTATCCCATTTGTTTTTAATTTTTAATGAGTAGTTTTAATGTCTAATCTTTAAACCTCTAAGGGGTTGGATTTTCCTGTCTTCATTTCACTCAGCTGAAAACATTTCTGAGTGTTCATTGTTCTCAGGGCAGCCACTTCAGAGAAATTTCTTTATCTGGACTTTGTTCTCCTACTTCTTGACACCATTTTCTTCAGGGACACTGAGTGTTGTTTATTCAGAATAATCCCAGGTTTTTATAGATTGCCTGTATGAACTGTGCCCTTCTAGGTAGTTCTGTGGAGAGGTTATTTAGAGTCCTGTGAGGATGGGACAAAGGAGATGATCTGAACACTCTATGGACAACTGTGATGGCACCGTCACTCTCCGTAGGGTTAATTTCAATGTATTACACGTTTTGTTAGCCTCTCTTTGACACTCTGTTTTCCTATCTTCTAGATTACCAATCTCTAGAAAATTTTGAAATATTAAAAAAGACAGAATAATTGCCTTGGAAATTCTTTTTCTCATGTAAGACAGGAGGAAATACGTAGCATGTAATGTGGTGTCCTGCATCTCCTTAATGATTGTAATCCACATTGTAATCCACATTGCAGGTGGATTCTTTACCAGATAAGCCGTGAAGGAAGCCCAGGAGTACTGGAATGGGCTATAGGTAGCCTATCCCTTCTCTCAAGAATCTTCCCAACCCAGGAATCGAACCAGGATATCCTGTATTGCAGGCAGATTCTTTACCAGCTGAGCTACCAGGGAAGCCCTTAATGATTGTTATTTAGATCTATATTTATCCAGTTTTGAAGCCAAGTAAACATAACATGTGAATAATAAACATTTATAACATTTGATCATTGGGAAGATGAAGTTCAAATCTTACTCTACTATCTTTATTTTCTAAATAGGTAAACCCTCTAAAAATGGCAACATGTAAGATCTGAAAATACTTTTGTATCAAATGATCACTTCTCTTATTAGGCAGATCCTTTCAAAAAAAGTGCATCAGTTTTTTATATTTTTAAAGGCCACAGACTTTGACAGGAAGAAGGAAAATAAAAATCTTCATTTTCCCCTCCAATCTGAGGAAATCAATTTTAATTGCTTAGAATTTTAACTTCAGTTTGATTTAAAAAACACTTCAAAAATATTAGGTTGGTGAAAAAGTAATTTCGGTTTGGGACCATGAATTTTAAATCATTATAACTAGGCTCAAACACATCTTTTTAAATGAAAATTGGAACCATTACAGTCAACATATTTATGCCAACAAGTAATAAGTTTGGTTATTCCTGTAGCATAAAAATCCAAACTTTAGGATTCAACAAACTCTTGGAAAGCATTTTCTGTCTGCTGTTGATTGTGGAAGGATTTTCCCTGCAAAAAGTTGTCGAGATGCTTGAAGTGGTGGTCCGTTGGCAAGCAGTCAGGTGAATATGGCAAATGAGGCAAAACTTTGTAGCCCAGTTCATTCAGCTTTTGAAGCACTGGTTGTGTGACATGTGGTTGGGTAGTATTGTGGAGAATTAGGCCCTTTCTGCTGACCGATGCTGGCTGCAGGTGTTGCAGTTTTTGAAGCATCTCATTGATTTGCTGAGCGATTTCTCAGATATAATGATTTGCCAGGATTGTAGTGGATCAGATGGGCAGCAAACCAGCCAACAGCGACCAGGACCTTTGTGACGTGCTAGTTTGGCTTTGGGAAGTGCTTTGGAGCTTCTTCTCGGTCCCACCACTGAGATGGTTACCGCCGGCTATCATATAAAATCCACTTTTCATCTCACATAACGCCTGATCAAGAAATGATCGTTGTTGTTGCATAGAATAAGAGAAGACGGCCCTTCAAAATGACGACTTGTTTTGTTTTTGGTCAGTTTACGAGGCACCCACTTAAGAGCTTTTTCACCTTCCCAGTTTGCTTCAAATGCTGAACTGCTATAGAATGGTTGATGCTGAATTCTTCAGCCACTTCTTGTGTAGTTGTAAGAGGATCAGTTTCAGTGTCAGTGATTGTTCTCAGTTGGTCATTGTCAGATTCCAATGGCCAGCCATCTTTAAAGCTCTCGTCTTCTTTGCAAAACTTCTTGAACCACCACTATGCTGCACGTTCATTAGCAGTTCCTGGGCCAAATGCATTGTCGATGTTGTGAGTTGTTTCTGCTGCTTCATGACCCATTTTGAACTCAAATAAGAAAATCGCTCAAATTTGCTTTTTGTCTAACATCATTTTCCTAGTCTAAAGTAAATATAAAATAAGCAGTAAGTAATTTTAGCAAAAAACATAAAGGAGACATGCCCATTCAAATGATGTTTAACATAACCACATTTGTTTATTCCAATATAAAAGGGAAGATTTCAATAATGCAAAAACCGCAATTATGTTTGCACCAACCTAGTAGTTCAAATCTTAACAGGTAAATTTGGCTCATCAAGTGAAATTTTTTCCTGATATTTCTTTACATTCTGGACAAACTATCTGATCCTATAACTTTGGAACCACAGTGCTTAAAAAAGCAGCAGATTCAAATCCCAAAATACTCTGTTACAGTGTTCTTAGACGAGCTAGCCTGCCATGCAGTAACTGGAAATGCTTTCATTTCAGGTCCAATTAAGGAACTGACAGTGAAGCCAGTTTTACCAAGTGAGAACAATTAAAGTAGAGCAAAAAAGAAATAGGCTCCTCTTTGTTCCTTTATAAAAATCATATACCCATTTATCAGTTTGAACTCAAATTCCGTATTATTCAATAGCAAAAAAGTAAAAAGAGTCTATTAATTTGTTTTCTTTTAATTTCAAGTACTGTAGTAAGAGCCATTTAATTCATGCATTTTGAGACATTTGGGGAAAACTCACATTTTAATAAATCAAATGTAAGGAGAATTTTGCAAACTGAAAATGTTTAGTTGTCTTTGTGTTTTTGGTGTTGTTTTGGAGCGAAAACTCTTCACTGTTTATTTACAGCCCTGCTTCTAGAAATGATTTACTGTTTACATTGACATGTGAATTAATTAATGCTGGTCCTCAAAAATTATTCTAGATTTAGTGAGGACACATTTGTGAGACACATTTTGGTGGAGCGGAGTGTAGGAGAGTAAAAAATCTTTTCCTCTACCTATCTAAGGCTCTCCAGGTGGCTCCTCTAAGTTAGACTAGGCAAAGATAGATTAATAAGAGAAAAAAGGTTGTTAACATGTGCTTCCTGCCTGTGTGCATGGAAGCACCCAGTAGTCAGTAACCCTAAAGGGTGTTTAGAACTTGGGTTTACTTTCCATCTTATGCTAAACTAAAGAAAATGTTGCTTCTGGGTGTAGGAAACAAGTTATGGGAAAGTGACTAGGAAATGTATAATGAAAGGGATTGTTTAGAAAGGTTTCTTATGCATATTTAAGTGTTGTCTTCACCATTGATTTGTTGTTGTTTTTCATTCACTCAGTCTTGTCCGACTCTGTGACCCCATGGACGGCAGCATGCCAGGCTTCCCTGTCCTTCACTGTCTCCTGGAATTTGCTCAGATTCATATCTGTTGAGTCAGTGATACTGTCTAACCATTTCATCTTCTGCCAGCCCCTTCTTCTTTTGCCTTGCATCTTTCCCAGCATCAGGGTCTTTTCCAGTGAGTTGGCTCTTTGCATCAGGTGGCCAGAGTGTTGGAGCTTCAGCCAAGGTATTGGAGCTTCAGCCTCAGTATCAGTCCTTCCAACGAATATTCCGGACTGATTTCCTTTAGGATTGACTGGTGTGATCTCCTTGCTGTCAACAGACTCTCAAGAGTCTTCTGTCACCACTGTTGATAGGAGTTGTTAAAATTTTGTTCTCAGTGTGGAATTTCTGTGTTTACATCTTTTTTTGCCCAAAATTTCTACCTTTAAAAGTGGAAATTTTATATGTAGAAATTCCTTTTACCAAAGGAATACAAAGGTGCCATTTTTTGAGCTTTTCATGAGTCTGCTGGTTCCCAGTCGCCTTCAGCTCAAAATAATGTATATGTGAAAGAGGAATATTTGAGAGTTGGTCTATTGTAACTTTAGTCACAGTGGTTGTGTTTATACCACAGCTGTATCTTGACCTTGGACAAGGTTTTAACCTCCCTGAATCTTAGATTCAGTAAAACTACTTTCTAGGTTTGCACAGAAATTTAAGTGAGATAATGAATGTTGTTATCCAAGTAAACTTGGGTCTGCTTTCCTGACTCACCACAGCCAGTCTACTGGCACTGAGTTGTATGAAGGAAAGTACAGCATTCATTGCAGGGTGCCTTGCAAGGAGAATGGGCTCCTCCCACTCCAAAGACCTGAGCTCCCTGATGACTTTCAGGGAAGGATTTTTAAAGACAGAATTTGGGGTGAGGGTTGCAGCTCCTGGACTTCCCTGTGATCTGTTGGTGGTGAGGTAACAGGGTAATGTCTGGAAATCTTAATCATCCATCTTATGGTTCACAGACCTGTGACTGTACCACAGTCAGAAGTCTAGAGCTTGTGGTCAGTATGTAATTGCCGTCTTCCACTTGGGTGTGGGTCTTAGTTTCTGTAGAACATGTCATAGGTGTGTGTCAGATTGTTAAGTATATCCCTTGAGGAGGAACTTGAACTCTATTTTATCCCTAAACTATGTTTCAGCTTTTAGTACTTTTCTTGCTTCACTACTTTTCCTTTGTGTCTGCATTCTCAAACTTCGATAATTAGACTTGAGTCTGCTCTTTGGAACTTGGAGGAGGCCTAAGGGACTAAATCTCCCCTGAAAACCCCTGCCCCCCAGCTCTGCAGGTTTCAGCGTGAATTAGCAAATGGTACCCCCTGGCACCTAAGGAGGCTATCTGTCGTCATTGTTGTTATTACTATGACAGCTTCTATTGTTGGACTTCCTTGGTGGCTCAGATGGTAAAGAATCCGCCTACAATGCGTGAGACTTGGGTTCAGTCCCTGGGTTGCGAAGATCCCCTGGAGAAGGGAAAGGCTAACCACTCCAGGATTCTGGCCTGGAGAATTCCATGGACAGAGGAGCCTGGCATTCCATGGACAGAGCAGCCTCTTTCCGTGGGGTCAAAAGAGTTGGACATGAGTGAGCAACTTTCACTTTTACTACAACTGTACCACTTAATAGTATGTGATTCAGAGACTGCTGAGATCTTTCTCCTTTCCTCTAATAATCATTCCCATTAAATGACTGCTTAGGGTCCCCCCCCCCCTTTTTTGAAATTCGCTTGTGCTAATTGACTTCAGTCTTATCCAGCTCTTTGGGACCCCGTGGACTGTAGCCTACCAGGCTCCTCTGACAGTGGGATTCTCCCGGCAAGAGTTCCCTTGCAGTAATTTTGAGAGTGGGGAAAGATCTGCCCCTCCCTCTTCTCCATTTACGTTCATTCTCATTTTTGTCTTCTTTTTGAACAAAGAAATTTCTTCCATGTCTGTTTTTTTTCTGCTCTCTCATCATAATACCAACACTGCTCTACTGGCAATAACTTCTTCAGGAATAATTCTGAGCTGTTTTGCTGATTGTCATCTCTGATTCTCCTTTGTTTGTTGTTTTCATATTCCAGTTTCTCTCTCCTATTATGTTAATGTGGGAGTATTAGGAGTCCCTTGAGTATAAGAACCTGGGTGATTTGGATCCTGCTTAAAAGAAAGTTTTGCTCTTTCATTTCTGAAGAAACAGAGCTCTCACAGAATGAAATATTGTCAAGAAATCCCTCAAACAATACTTTCTTTAAGGTAATTTGAACAAATAATTTTACAGTCGGTGTATTTGATAAAAGAGTAAATAGGCAGAGAATCATTAAGTGATCTCCAAGCATACTTATTACTTTTCCCAAATGTACTTTTAAAGATAGAATTTATATTATTAGATTAAAAAAAGCAGAACTGATATGACAGGTCACTGGATCACTTCACAAGACATACTGCCTTATATCTTCTGTGTTGTTATGCCTGTTGACTGTGAGTGTACAGTTCACTGACATTAAGTACATTCACAGTATTATGTATCCATAACCACAGTCCATCTCTGGAACTTTTTCATTTTCCTAAACTGAAATTCTGTGCCCATTAAACAATACACTCCCTGTGCTGCCTCTATCCCCCTTTCTCTCTCTTGAGTATGCCTTTTGTAGGCACCTCATGTAAGTGAGCTCATGCAATATTTCTCCTTTTGGTCTGGCGGATTTCACTTAGCATAATGTTTTCAAAGTTCATCCCTGTTCCAGCAATATTATGCTATTTTAAATATCTCTTTTGGGGGTAGTTTTATTCTCACCACCAGAGCATTCTGTACAGACTTCATTTAGCTCTTCTGTCCTACAATTTTACCACCCATGCTCACACCCCAAGAGCATACTGTGTTTTTCTGTATCTCCTCATTTCCTTGCTGCCTGGCACTTAAAACAGTTAATTTATAGTTGAATGAAGGGATGATAGAATGATTCAGTAATAATCAACATGGCTATTTTGGAGTAAGTCCTACAAAGATTTCTAGGTAAAGGTAAAATGTCTGAATAGGACAGACATTTGTCTTCACTTATTTTAATACAAACACTGAAAATGTTAACTCTTTGCAGTTTTGTATTAAAGACAAAATCAGTGCCTGTGTTCTAGGAGCTCCTATTTCTGGAGTCACCTTCAACACTCCTAAAGTCATATAAGTCAAGGTAAAATAGGAGCAGAGTTATATTTCACCCATTACTTCAGTAATGACACTGTATCAGCCACTAAGTCAGTTCCCTGCATCTAAACTTATTCTTGGGGCTTCCCTGGTGGCTCAGTGGTAGAGAGTCTGCCTACAGTGCAGGAGCTTTAGGAGACTCGAGTTCCATCCCTGGGTCGGGAGGATCCCCTGGAGGAGGGCATGGCAGCGGACTCCAGTATTCTTACCTGGAGAATCCCATGGACAGAGGGGCCTGGCAAGCTACAGTCCATGGAGTCGCAGAGAGTCGGACACGACTGAAACAACTTAGCACACCCGTATGCAAACTTCTTCTCAGCCATCTAAAGATAAATTATCACTAATAGCATTAGAAAGAAAACTAGGTAGCATAAAAAGAGAACATTTCCCATCCTTATATCCCAAATGAAAAGGAGTTGATATTGTGAACAGATTCTAATTTACACTTGATCTATAACTTAATTATAATAGGAAATTCACTTCTAAACTGCACAAAGTTAACATTTTCAGTATTTGCATTAAAATAAGTGAAGACAAAATGTCTGTCCTAATTAGCTTTCATAGAAATGTTAAAAGGACTTTAGTGCCCAATTACCATTACCAATTCACCTCAGTGTCATACTCAGCTCTGTGTCAGAGTCAGTAATCAGACTTTACATTATGAAGATAAGAATATATGTTAATACTAAATGTCAAAACGCTAAGAGTTGTAATTATAAACACATTTATTTTCAACTGATATTATCAATGGCTTGTTTTATTGTAATATTATTTTTCTGCTCTGCTAAGGCCAAGAAATCCAAAGAGAGCTCTTATATCTGGAATGTGGTGATCGTTACATAAATCTACACATATATTAAAATTCAGGAAACTGAACACATAGAAAGTCAGGTTTACTGTACTAATTTTAAAATAAGATAAAACAGAAGAAAACTAACAACAAAATCTGTTGTGATTCAAACACTATATAACATAAACAAGTATATGGTAAAAAACAAGTATGTATATATATGTATGTGTGTGTGTGTACTTTAAAAAGTATATATACTTGTCCCTTAAAAAAAGACCATGTCTACCAAACACTAAAAGAACAAATCAATACCTGATCAGTTTAATAGGGATAGTATTGATACATTCAGCCTAGTTAGACTGAGCATTCAACTCAGACAATTCAGTTGGCTTCTCTTTAATATGAAGTAAATGAATACTTAGCATTGACTGGTGGGTTCTTCACCACTAGCGCCACCCTGGAAGCCCCAATTAATACAATCAGAAGGCAGATGTTAAAGATATATCTAGAAATATTCAACTCTCCATTATTTATGATCTGATTATCTCGAATGATGCTAATTTCAGATAACTTTTGTTTCATGTTTCACATGGGATAGAGTGGAAAGTGTGTTCTGGTGATTGCTATGCTCTAGTTACAGATGCTTGGTATATGAAATGACCAATAAGCATCTTTTAATTTCATGGCGGCAATCACCATCTGCAGTGATTTTGAAGCTCAAAAAAATAGTGTGACACTGTTTCCACTATTTCCCCATCTATTTGCCATGAAGTGATGGGACCAGATGCCATGATCTTTGTTTTCTGAATGTTGAGCTTTAACCCAACTTTTTCACTCTCCTCTTTCACTTTCATCAAGAGGCTTTTTAGTTCCTCTTCACTTTCTGCCATAAGGGTGGTGTCATCCTCATATCTGAGGTTATTGATAGTTCTCCTAGCAATCTTGATTCCAGCTTGTGCTTCTTCCAGCCCAGTGTTTCTCATGATGTACTCTGCATATAAGTTAAATAAGCAGGGTGACAATATACAGCCTTAGGTATACATATATCCCCTCCCTCTTGAACCTCCCTCCCATCTCCCTCCCCATCCCACCAGGCTGATACAGAGCCCCTGTTTGAGTTTCCTTAGTCATACAGCAAATTCCTGTTGGCTGTCTATTTTACATATGGTAGTGTAAGTTTCCACATGATTCTCTCCATCCATCTTACCCTCTCCCCATGTCCATAAGTCTATTCTCTATGTCTGTTTCTCCATTGCTGCCCTATAAGGAAATTCTTCAGTACCATTTTTCTAGATTCTGTATATATGCATTAGTAAATGATATTTATCTTTCTCTTTCTGACTTACTTCACTGTGTATAATAGGCTCTAGGTTCATTCACCTCATTAGAACTGACTCAAATGTGTTTTTTTATGGCTGAGTAATATTCCATTGTGTATATGTACCACAACTTCTTTATCTACTCATCTGTCAATGGACATCTAGGTTGCTTCCATTTTCTAGCTATTGTAAATAGTGCTGCAATGAATGATGGGATACATGTGTTGTGCCCAATTATGATTCCCTCGAGGTGTATGTCTAGGATTGGGATTGCTGGTTGGAGTTTACTTTTGAGTATTAAGAAGTTTCCAGGCACTCTGCACCATCCTGTGAATATGCTAAAAAACATTTATTAATAATTTCTTACTTTTTATGAATGAATGGTATGGTGTTTGTTTATATATCAAATAAGCTATTTTTAAATTCCTAAGGGTAAATGGCATAGTTTCTTTCTTTTTTTTTTAAGGTATTCTTAGGTTAGCTTATGTATATTATGTATGCTTGCTTCTTAGGTTAGCTCATGTATCTTAGGTTAGCTAAAAAAAATAGCAGTGTTAAATTTTGCATTGTAAGTATGCATATACTTCCCAACAACGTTATAATCTGAGAGGGCTTTCACTGTGAATGAATTGCAGGGATATCTGAATGCAAGTATTAATGTATAATATACATTCCCACACACTGAGTGACTTTGTTGGCTCCTTATGTATATATATTCAATAATAGGTAGAAAATGATGACTAATTTGATAATTGCAGGGCAATAAAAGTGAGACTGAACATTGCTTTTAAAACTATACCATATACAAATTACTTTTCAAAATTAAGCCTGTTTTCATTCGTTTTTTTTTCTTTGCTTTTTAAGTTCATTAAAAAAATCACAAACATTGAGATGATTACCAGCTTGTAATAGGAAAACTTCATATGAAAACAACAGATAGAAATACTATTTTCTTGATCTGTTAGGCATTCTGTGGTCCTTACCTACAAAGTAGTTAGCATTTGTATTTTAAGCAACCTTGATACTGCAACCCTTACGTTAAAAATGTACTTATATTAAAATATTAATAGATACCGTTTCTATACTAGTTGCTACAAGGGCTCCTCAAAACACACACTTGCCTATTTTGTTGTTGTTGTTCAGTCACCCAGTCATGTCCCACTCTTTTTTTTTTCTTTGCTTTTTAAGTTCATTAAAAAAATCACAAACATTGAGATGATTACCAGCTTGTAATAGGAAAACTTCATATGAAAACAACAGATAGAAATACTATTTTCTTGATCTGTTAGGCATTCTGTGGTCCTTACCTACAAAGTAGTTAGCATTTGTATTTTAAGCAACCTTGATACTGCAACCCTTACGTTAAAAATGTACTTATATTAAAATATTAATAGATACCGTTTCTATACTAGTTGCTACAAGGGCTCCTCAAAACACACACTTGCCTATTTTGTTGTTGTTGTTCAGTCACCCAGTCATGTCCCACTCTTTGTGATTCCATGGACTGCAGCACGCCAGGCCTCACTGTCCTTCACCATCTCCAGAGTTTGCCCAAATTCATGAGTTGGTGATGCCATTTAATCATCTCATCCTCTGCTGCCCTCTTCTTCCTCTGCCCTCAATCTTTCCCAGCATCAGGGACTTTTCCAATGAGTCATATGTTTGCGTCAGATGACCAGAATACTGGAGCTTCAGCCTCAGCATCAGTCCTTCCAGTGAATATTCAGGGTTGATCTCCCTTAAGATTGGCTGATTTGATCTTGCTGTCCACGGGACTTTGAGAAGTCTTCTCCAGCGCCACAGTTTGAAGGCGTTCTGCCTTTACAGTCCAGCTCTCACAACCGTACATGACCACTGGGGAGACCATAGCCTTGAATGTACAGACCTTTGCAGGCAGAGTGACGTCACTTGCTTTCAGTCTCTAGAGTACCCACCTCAGAGCTTAGGGTTGCTCTTGACTGCTCTTCTTGAGCACACCATTTGTAAATTACTTCCATCAGAATATACATTGTGATTTTAATCCAAAGCTCCAGCAGAGTTTTAGAGCTATAACCCATGTTGGGGTTACCTAGAAAGTGTCTGATCTTGGCTTCTAAAATTGTTTGTTGCTTTTCAGTTGCTAAGTTGTGTCTGACTCTTTGCGACCTATGGACTGTAGCAGGCAGGGACTCCCTGTCCCTCACACTCTCCTCTCATCCTCTGCCGCCCTCTTCTCGTTTTGCCTTCACTCTTTCCCAGCCTCAGGGTCTTTTTCAGTGACTGGACTGTTTGTATCAGGTGGCCAAAGTTCTACAATTAAGGCAGACCTATTATCTGCTTGTGTACCTGCCTGAATATGTGCTTATCCACCTTCTTTAGCCAAGTGGAACCAATGGAAAGTTTGTTTTACTGTCAAATGGCAGTTATATTTTAAATCTTTCTCTTTGTATGTGGATGTAGTTTTGGCTTAAATCTCTGTTTATATGTTTGGTGGTGTATACTTGGCATAGCCCTAGCCATTTGTAGAATCCAGAGAATGGAGTAATACATGATTACTGCCCTTGTAGACCTTCTGTTTGGGAGATGCACAGCCACGTTGCCTGGTAGATTTAAGGAAATATATTGGTGATAGCAGGAACAGGTTGCAAGGCATCACAGAATAAGAAGTCATCCCTTTTACCAGAGAATCTGGAACTCCAAACTAAACCTTAAAAATAGAGAAGAATTTTGAAGGGGGAGTAGCCCAAAGGTTATTCATTTGTTGTTCAGTCACTCAGTTGTGTCCAATTCTTTGCGACCCCGTGGACTGCAGCACACAAGGCTTCCTTGTCCTTCACTATCTCCTGGAGTTTGCTCAGACTCACGTCCACTGAGTCAATGATGCCATCCAACCATCTCATCCACTGTCGTCCCCTTCTCCTCCTGCCCTCAGTCGTTCCCAGCATCAGGGTCTTTTTCAATGAGTCGTCTCTTCGCATTAGATGGCCAAAGTATTGGAGGTTATATGTAACCAACAGTATTAAGTGAGAAGAGGGATAGAAGGAAAAATAATACCAAAAAAATCTACTTTGTCTCTTTGGGTTATGTTAATATACGTTAAGTTGTGGTTCTTCTAATGCAAGAAGTACAGACTTTATGCAAGGGGTGAGCTTATTTTTGTGTTGCTGCTTTTATGAAGTTGCAAAGTCTGTAGTATGAAGCTGGAGATAATTACTGTTGGGAAATCTTACTTTGAGAGCCAAAGGGGGTAAAACCCACCAAATTTATCCTCCTTGTTTTCTATTAACATTTTAATTTGAAAATTGTCATACTATAATAGGGTGATGTTTCATCTAGTGAAATATCCTGTTTATAGTAGAAGGGCCACCCTGAGTGTTTCCAGTAGAGACTGCATCCCTTCTGGCCCCCAGGTCATGTTCACTGGGAACCCCTTCCAAATTTATTTTTTGCAAATCAGTACAAGTTATCACTCCTTCACTTACTAGTTAAGGAAGCTACCTTGTTGAATTCTGCCTATTGATGCTTTAATTAACGTGTATGCAAGTGTGTTAGTATGAATTTTAAACATTCTCCAAAGAAGAATGTTAGATAATTCATGTCTTAAATGCTAACACATAAGCTCTTTACTGGGTTGTCTTATTCTTACCATAGCCCAGTAGCCCTGTGAGGTGAGAATTACCACTGTCTTCATTCTTCAGATAAGGAAACCAGTGCAGAGATTGAGAGTAGAGCTTCAGTTCACAAATTGTGTTACGGTAAAGGTTCATTTTTTTGGCCACAGTATGTATGTTGCAGGTTAGCTAACGCTGAGCCCTGCCCTTTTAGAAAACAGAGACTTTGGTATAATTGTTATTTTCACACTGTTCAAGAGTGCTGATACTCAGGTGTAAAAAACCTGAAAGACGCAGAGTCATAGCAGGAGGCCAATGTATTTACTCAGAATCGGTAGTGATGATAAATGTTCAGGCCTGCCTCCCACAGCCTTATACATAGTAGTCTTGAATAAGGAGGTGAAGAGCCTTCCGACTAAATAACCCAGCCAAGAAATGTAAGTTTTGTGAAGGAGAACTTCAGGTAATGTGTTAGCCAGTTATTTTGCTGCCAAATAAATTCTTGAACTTCAGTCCCAGTTTAGTAATCTGTGTTTGACACACTGTGTGTGTGTGTTAATTGCTCAGTCGTATATCCCAATTAATTCCTGAAAGAGAAGGTCGATAAAGGATATCCATGAGTAATATCATTTGCTTATTTGAATTTCTTAATCAGAAGGATTTTTTTAAACCAACTAAGCTGCTCCTAAGAAAATAAGTAGCTTGAGTTTGTCATTCTTTTCTTTCACTTTGGTCAAAATACTAGTATTCATAATCAGTGGAAAGAAAATGAAGGGGCAAAGGGCATGGGTGATACATACACATGTCTGACCCCTGAATAGCAAAGAGGCAGTCACCTCTATGGAATTAGGTGGCTCTTTGGGTCCACAAGATCCCTCAAAATGCTTTTCTAATGATAAAGTCAGATAGCAGATGTGAGAGTACAGTATAGTACTTTGAAAACTAAAATCACTGGACACATGCAAGTTACTAAAGAGCAGTTACTTTCTTGACACTGTTATCTCTTTCAGACCCTTAGTGTCCACTCTCTCTCTCATCTCCCTCTTTTCCCCGATTCCCCCTCCTCCTCCCCCCGCCACATTTTTCTTATTGCTCACATAAATGGTTTCCTTACCCCAGTTTTCCTTTTACCATTCTTTTTCCGATCCACTTCATATCCTTGGAGAATTTAGAACAGTCTATGTATTTCCTAATTATTTCACTCAAGCCTGCTCTTTTTAACTTTGCCAGAGAGATTCTTCTTCCTGCTCTTCCCTTCTTTCTCCTCTTTGAAACTCTGCAGCTTATAGGTAGATACCAGTAGGTGACCAGAGGTGAACTGATTGGCTTCACTGATACTGTGCCTTTTGCATGCTCAAAAATAAGTGTTTGCTAACTAGCTGAAAAAGAAACAGGTGAGTCACAGATTTATTTTTCTGCTTTAGTATTAAAAAAAAAAAAAAGGATCGACTTGCTGTAAATTTGAGAACTTTATTCAAGTACTCAGGATTCTATAGCTTCAACTGTTTGCCTTAAACATTGCTGTTCCTGCTGCTAATGTAACAGGCCAGAATATAACATTGCCTTGAGGCAAGGGATGAGTGGTGCTTATTTTTGAAGAACTCCGAAATCTTTTTAGTCTCTAGGATTTACATGAGTTTATCTCTGTTTCGTCACCTAAGAGAGGCAATGACCATGAGGAAGTAGCTCTTCTGTTAAATCCTCGGGAAGTCATGTTAAACTCCCAGATGCAGCCTAGAGCACAGTCGGTGGACTTCACTTGAGGAGCCTGGAGGATTTGTCTCTTTTTAGCTGTGTTTATTCACTTGCATTTGTGAGAGTTGATCTGAGGGAAACCCTTCTCTGATTTGTTAAAATGATTAATGTTTTCTCCTTCCATCTTTCT
This sequence comes from Madoqua kirkii, assembly GCA_006408675.1. Classification (NCBI taxonomy): domain Eukaryota; kingdom Metazoa; phylum Chordata; class Mammalia; order Artiodactyla; family Bovidae; genus Madoqua; species Madoqua kirkii. The sequence continues at coordinate 23,485 of SJYC01091270.1, forward strand.
CAAGGAAATGGCAAAAATCCTTCATCACCCCCGAGTCTATGCTTTTCTGCACATACCAGTTCAGTCTGCCTCTGACGCTGTGCTCATGGAAATGAAAAGAGAATACTGCGTGGCTGACTTCAAAAGAGTGGTGGATTTTCTGAAAGACAAGTAAGCCTGTTAGCACTTAAGAAAATCACCGTTTCTTTTTTCTTTTAAAAGCATGTGGCAAAAATGCACTTATGGTAGCCACAATTAAAGGCACCAGAGAGAGGTGAGACTTTTGAAGCTTTCAAAGCCTTTAAGTTTTCCTTAGACACCCTGATGTGGTTTCTTCTTTCCTCTTGGTTTTATCCACCTTCCATCTGTGTGTCACACACCATTAATTTGTGTAAGATTGCCAGTCTTCCTAAGGTAATGTGCATGGTGATCATTTCTGTACCTGACCTGGTAGATGAAAACTGCTTCAGCTTTGCTCTACATCTCCTTTCATGTGGCTTTTTGAAGTTGTCAACTGTTTCTGACATGGAGATAGGTCAAACCATGTCACTACAAAAGAGATAATTTTCTACGAGATAGCATTTTTGGAAGAGTATCTGGGAACGTCTTTGCTTTTACACACTTAGCCCTGTAGTTTTCTTGAAGAATGGAGCTTTATAAGAAGGTTCTGAGACTGTGTTTTTTTAAAGTTCACATTGCCATTGACCAAAATTAAGGCATATTTACACAATCTCAGACATGAATGATAATTTTGCTTCCACAGAAAACACTTGCAGCCTATAATTATATTCTTAAAAATCCTACTTCTCATCATCACCAAGGGTTGAATGCCTTCTATGATTATACAAGGCAGGAAATAGTGCCGGCCAAGGTCATTCGGAACGTTCTCAAGTCCAGGGCACTATTCTCCCCTTGGGGAATATGTCATTTATCTTGGCATATTTGTGGCATGGGTCTTTCTACTTTCCATAATTTTTTCCCATAATTTTTTCCTCTGTTGTTTTTCTTAATTAAAATACAGCTCTTTATTTCCATCTTGTTTATAATTATGTACCTTTGTACCAAGTACTACGTGGATATGATTGCTTTATACAAATTGTAAGCAATTATTTTTTCCACCTTCAATTAGCCACTTATCCTGACTACATACGAATCTTTTCCTTCTGTTTACTTTCTCCTTCCTTCCTCATCTTCACTTTATGTGTCTAATTTTTTTTTTTTTTCACCTCTAGGCGTTTCTTGATTATCCTAACCACCAGAAATAAAGACACTTGGTTTGCATTCAAGCAAATCCAGCTAATTGTTCAAATATTCAAATCAGTGAATGGAAAGTGTACTTATTCTAGGATTTCATAATTATAATCATTAAGTATATACAACTTTCAAAGTAGAAAACAGAATAATGATGGATCTCTAATACTTCCTGATCTTGAGAACCAAGGGCAAAGCTAAAGAATAAGGATTTTTATGTTAGATGTCTGCTGTTGGCCTGTGTCCCTCCTTTGCATCTATTCTAGCTTATTCTGTGTAAAGCTGTCTCGTGTACAAACAGGTTTGGGCACACCAGTAGGGTGAGTGTCTTGTTTTCAGAATTACAAATAAATTGTTGTGACATGTGCTGTGCTCAGTTGCTCGGTCATATCTGGGACTCTTTTGAGACCCCAAGGACTGTAGCTCATCAGGCTCCTCTGTCCATGGAATTCTCTAGGCAAGAATACTAAAGTGGGTTGCCATTTCCTCTTTGAAGGTATCTTCTTGACCTAGGGATCGAACCAGAGTCTGCTGCTTTGGCAGGAGGATTCTTTACCACTGGGCCACCTAGGAAGCCTCAAATAAATTGTTACACCTGTGAAATGTCTTGCCTCTTATTTACCAGAGCAGTAGCAGGTAATGCAGTAGCAATAGCAGATAAGCACACGGTTCATATGTTTGCAAAAGATTTTGCCAAGAGCAGACGTAGCCTGTTGTGCAAAATAGACAAGAGCGCTTTCCAAATAGTTTTGTTAATGTGATTCAGTAAGGTTAAGAAATCAACAGCTTCCTTTGCCTCCATTTGGGTAAGTGCTAACTCATTTCTTTTGGGAATTACTGTGGCTGCTTAACTGGACAACAGTCTCCTGACAAGTTCTAGCCTTTTATGCTACTCCAGAGATGGCCCTTTTAAATCTGTTGCCTCTTGAACACTTTCAGCAGCATCCATGAGCTAAATAGGGGTCAAAACATGGATCACATCAGGAATTAGAAAATAGTGCTGAACTCATTTTTCTTTTTTTGGATTCTGAATTACTCTGAGGCATCCACAGAGCTTTTCTAGAATTACCCAAACTGTCTGGAAGACTCCAGAACCTACCCAGGGATGTCCAGGATTTCCAGCACTAGAAATATCAGAGGTCCCTGCAAGAGGGAATTAGAGATTTCTGGAGAAGATAGCCCATCCCACCCATCCATCCACAGTTTCAGTTTCAGGTGCTGGGAATCACTGGAATTGGAAAATACAAGTCTAGCCAGTTAGGATCTAAATTTTTTTTTTTAACTCTTATACTATTTATAGTTTTAGACAGTTCATCAGAACCAAAAAATTGTGTTTTGTCCAGTTTGTCTTCTTGCTTGGACTAGTATAGGCTCACTCTTGTGCAGACTCTAATCTAACTTTAGTAGAAAACTTTTAGTAGAAAACTTTCTACTCTTTGGTAGAAAACTTTTCCTGTCCTCTCAGGGAAGTCCATCTATCCAGTGAATCATTTGCAGTCCAGTGATAATGGACATAAAGGAATAAACGAGATATTTTAAGGTCTGACATTTGCTTATTTTTCCCCATAAAAATCTAGCATAACTTCAAGCCAAATAGATTCCTGCTTCTTGGAAAAAGCAAAGATTCATGGATTTCTATAGATGCCAGTCTGGGTAACTGATCCAGCACATAGTTGTTTCATCCAATGTTTATTAAATTTAATACAGTATTGTCATTCTTAGAAAGAAGGTCTGATATTATCATGTTGCTGCTGTGTTGTTGTTGAGCCTGTAAGTCGTATCTGAGTCTTTGCAATCCCATGGACTGGAGCACACTGGGTTCCCCTGTCCTCTACTATCTCCCAGTTTGCTCACACTCTTGTCTGTTGAGTCAGTGATGCCATCCAACCATCTCATCCTCTGTCACCCCCTTCTCCTCCCACCTTCAGTCTTTCTCAGCATCAAGGTCTTTTCCAATGAATCAGCTCTTCACATCCAGTGGCCAAAGTATTGGAGCTTCAGCTTCAGCTTCAGTCCTTCCAATGAATTTTCAGGCTTGATTTCCTTTAGGATTGATTGACTGGTTTGATTTCCTTGCAGTCCAAGAGACTCTCACGTCTTCTCCAGCACCACAGTTCTAAAGTGTCAATTCTTCAGTGAATAGCCTTCTTTATGATCCAACTCTCACCTCTGTACATGACTACTGGAAAAACCATAGCTTTCACTATATGGCCTTTTGTCAGCAAAGTGATGTCTTTGCTTTTTAATATGCTGTCCTGATTTGTCATAGCTTTTCTTCCAAGAAGGAAGCATCTTTTAATTTCATGGCTGCAGCCACTGTTTGCATTGATTTTGGAACCCAAGAAAATACTTACCTTCTGTTTGCCATGAAGTGATGAGACCGGATGCTATGTTGCCCTATTTTGTGAGTGAGTGAAGTCGCTCAGTCGTGTCCAACTCTTTGCAACCCCATGGACTGTAGGCCACCAGGCTCCTCCATCCATAGTATTCTCCAGGCAAGAATACTGGAGTGGGTTGCCATTTCCTTCTCCAGGGGATCTTCCTGACCCAGGGATCGAACCTAGGTCTCCCGCATTGCAGGCAGACACTTTACCCTCTGAGCCACCAGGCAGCCCTACTTTGTGCCTCATACTGAATACTTGACGATGGTGCTCACTTAAGATGGTAGGTCTCGTGCTTGCTTCTTGCTTTTAGCTTCTGTGTAAGTGTGGCCCTTTTTATTCGCATCTTGTTTCCTCTGAAGCCTTTTCTGTAATGAACCTTTAACAAAGAGTTACGTTAATTCATTTTTCTCCAGCAATGTGAGGCTTCTTAAGTAATCATGTTATGAATTAGGGATGAGACATTTCCTAATCTGTTTCTTCAAAAAATCCAATCTTTAAAACAACCTACTGCATTTAAGAGTGAAATCCACACTATGGCATTTTACCTGAAGCTGCACGCTTTTAAACTCCTCATTCAGCAATATTTGTGGTGCCATGTTTCTCAAACAGCAGAGGTGAAATCTTTTTAATTACGTTTCTTTACAGTTGAAATGGGCCCACGTTTTAGCTAGGAGCAGTAGAAGTTTACATATGAGCCAACTTGAAGCTGATTCATTATTCTCTTCAGTTGGTTGAAAGTTGGCAGCTACTATCATAACAGCAGCTGGATTGACGATAACCTAGAAGTGTTGGCACGTGTGGAGGCATATGGGACTTTATTAAATCATGCAACCTTTGCAAAGGAAAGTGTCTGAATTACTTAATGTACTAATGTAAAACAGCTGATCACGAGCAGACACTCATATGACTGAAATTATTCTATTCAAATTTATTAATCTAGTTGGAAAATTAACCATAGTCCTTTGATGTTTTTATTTAAGTGAATAAGATGATTTCTTGAAAGATGTGATGGGATTTATAGCGATAAGGAAGGAAAATATATAGAACAAAGCATGAGATGCAATTCGGGTTTTCAAGAGATTTAATCATTTCAAGTGTTTTAATAGTTTTTAGTAAATACCTCAAATTTACTTTCATTCCCTGTCACTTTACTAGTCTGTCTGTTGCCTTTTTAATATAATACTGGGATTTAAGAAAGCAGAATGTTTGAATCATTTACTTTTATTTTATCGTGTAATTTTAAAGAGTTACCTCCCAATGAGAAAATTTTTCACCACGATATATGAGATTGTAATTAGGGTTCCCAGGACCTTGGGGCCTTAGATATAAACTTTGAGTCCTTCCCCATTTGAGCTGTGTTGAATTTACAGTCACTCCCCAATGAAAACTATATATTGTCATACATGTTTAAAAAATGATAACATGCGAGTTTCTCAATCATGTGTTCTAATGCTAAGTAAAACAACTGCTTAGTCCTCAGAGTCACATATGAATGTGTGAACGGAACAAGCAAGAATGTCCTATTGATAGATGCATCTTAAGAAATGAAATAGTTTATGAATTAAAAGACTTAACTGTTTACACAAATTACTTTGTTAAAAGTCCAGTGGTCTTGTGGTTTATGTTAAGTAGACCTTAAACATGGGAGACAAGGTTCATCTCCTAGGCAAGAGTGGGATGATTTGAGAGAATAGCATTGAAATGTGTGTTACCATATGTAAAACAGATGGCCAGTGCAAGTTTGATGCATGAAGCCCGGCACCCGAAGTCAGTACCCTTGGATAACCCAGAGAGATGGCGGAGGGAGAAAGATGGGAGGGGAGTTCAGGACGGGGGAAGCCACGTGTACCTATGGCTGATTCATGTCAATGTATGGCAGAAACCATCACAATATTGTAATTATCCTCCAGTTAAAATAAATTAAAAAAGAAGATGTAATATGACACCCTCCCTTAGAGGATCTTCCTAACTCAAGGATCGAACCCCGGTCTCCCCCATTGCAGGTGGATTCTTTTACCGTCTGAGCCACCAGCGAAGACCTATAGATACACAGTGGACTTAAGAAAAAACAATTCATCTCCCTTATTCAGTAAATAAAATTTGAGTGAATTAACGACCAGTTTATTTTCACTTGCAAGTTGCATGGGTCTAAAGTAAGTCACACCATATGATAGCATCTTTGTGTTGCCTTGTAATTTTATGATATTTGCTGTCTCAGAATTTACCTTTATCATTTGTCTCTTTTGTCCTGTGACATCCATTCACACACCCCTAAGTTTACTATACTCAGATTTACCAGAGAAATACCAATAACCAATAACTAGTGAGCACTCACGGGTAAAGAGGAATTTTCTAGTGGCAAAAGCAAAGTAGAGGTGAAGTGGCAGCTTTGCAGGGAAAGCTCTGACCTCTGATCTCTCCACTCTCCACTCAGACAGTGAAGGGTCAAAGGGCGCAAAGCCGGGGTCACCTGGGCAGGCTGATCTCTCTAAGTGAGTCATGGAATTACCATGTCCAGTCTGTCCTATGCCCCGCTTTATCCATCTATCTGCAAAAAAGTAATGCTCTCTTTTTAGCATGCTGAGTTCTTTTTCTTCCTTTCATGTGCTCATACTGGAGCACAATCTGATAAAAGGCAAATTATTGTTAAACTTGTATTTTATTCCATCCCCTCCCACCTCCATTTTGTTTTATTCCTAGTGGCTTGGCAGCTAGCAATATTTGTCACAATAGAAGAAAAGAAAGTTGCCCCCCCCCCCAAAAAAGAAGAAGAATGATTCAAGAAGGATTTGGTAATTAAGTTTTCTTCCAGATGCCTTCCCAGATGTGTTTCTGTTCACTGAATACCACCTCCAAAATAACTTAGGCAAAACACTTCCCTCAAATATATTTTCTGGCTCTTTATCATCATCTTTAATATCTTTAACTCAATTGTTATTTTGAGGAGACCCTAGGGTCTTTTTCACACTTTTATCTTTTGTCAGATTTTTTTCAGAGAGTAAAGTTCTGCTCTTCTCCCTTCTCTCCTTTTAAATTTTTTCAAGAAAATGAATGCATATCATTGGAGCAGTTATTTAGTCAAAAAGCAATTACTTTTTTCTTTTTGAACATGGTATTATATTTATATTTGGGAGATTTTGACATCATATAGTAAATACCATTTTACTTGTGGATTACCCCAAGCTTGATTCATTGGTTTGAAGGTAATTAAGTTTTCTATTGATGTAGCTATTTTCCTTCTATCCCAGTTAAGAGAAAAGTCTCATCACCCCAACCTCTTTCCACCTTCTTTTGTAATATGATTGTAATATAATATTTCTTGTAGAAACTGAATCCTTTGTATGTTTTCTTTGCCTAAGTGTTTTCTTGTAAACATTAGAGGCTGTAAAGTCATATACTAATAGTAAGCATTTTTCCTTTCAGGTGCTTCTTGTATTTCATAAGGCTCACACATTGTCATAATGTTGTTAAGAAACCTAGGCAAATATGTAGGTTAGGTGTTTTCAATCTGTACTATAGGATGAACGTTAAGGTTCACATGGTTAAAAAGACTTGTTGAAATCCCACAGGGACTTAACTCATTATAGGACTAGATCTTCAATTTCTACTGTGTTTCAGTCTTCCATCTGATTCTCACAATGTTAATTAAATGGTTCAGTTTTTTATTTATCTGTTTTGTGCCTAACACTATAATAACTAGAACAAAAACAATGCTTATATTTATGTATGTAAAAGTCATGGTTCAGCTTGTCTGTAAGTGACAGGAAAAAAAATGGCATAAAGAAAGAAATTTATTTTCCAGTCATGTAAATGAAGTCTAGAGCTAGGGAGTAGGTCTTTATAAGGCCCTGGCGTTTCAGGGATGCAGGCAGGGTAAAGCTCCATCTCATGGTCCAGGACTGAGCTCCAGCCATCAGATGCGAATTCTAGTCTTTAGGAATGTGAGAGGCAAAGAAGAGTATATGTTCCTTCTCTTTAAACGCTTTCTGAAAGTCATATGTGTTACTTTGTTTATATCCAGTTGGTCAGAACCTAGTCGTGTGTCTGCACTTGGCAGAAAGAAAGGCTAAGAAAGGTCACCTTTATTGTGAGTGGCTTTGTCCACATTTGGAAATGAAGAGCTCTGTTGGAAATAAGAGTAGGTGAGAGAGTGGGGAACAACTAGCAGTCTCTGTCTCAGTCTGTCCCATCTGATCACTCTTCTTGCCTCATACAGAGCTCAGCCCTTATCTGAGAGAGGTGACCCAAGCCCTGTCTAGTTACCCTGTCCTACTGTACCGTGACTTAGGTTGATGCTAGGTAGAAGGTCCAGCCGTGGCTTTCTGTGGGCTGATGCTATAAACTAAAGAGTGGTGTAAGGTCTTTGTTTAAAATGGTTTAAAAATAAGATGAGTATTATAACTTTTTTTTAAATTTAAATTTATTTATTCTATTTGGAGGCTAATTACTTTACAATATTGTATTGGTTCTGCCACACATCAACATGAATCTGCCAGGGACGTACATGTGTTCCCCATCCTGAACCCCCCTCCCAATTCCCTCCCCGTACCATCCCTCCGGGTCATCCCAGTGTACCTGTCTCAAGGATCCTGTATCGAACCTGGACTGGAGATTCGTTTCTTATATGATATTAGACATGTTTTCATGACATTCCCCCAAATCATCCTACCCTCTCCCTCTCCCAGAGTCCACAATACTATTCCTTACATCTGTGTCTCTTTTGCATACAGGGTTATTGTTACGTCTTTCTAAATTCCATATATATGCGCTAGTATACTGTATTGGTGTTTTTCTTTCTGGCTTACTTCACTCTGTATAATTGGCTCCAGTTTCATCCACCTCATTAGAACTGATTCAAATGTATTCTTTTTAATGGCTGAGTCCCTTGAACTGCAAGGAGATCCAACCAATCCATTCTGAAGGAAATCAGCCCTGGGATTTCTTGGAAGGAATGATGCTGAAGCTGAAACTCCAGTATTTTGGCCACCTCATGAGAAGAGTTGACTCATTGGGAAAGACTCTGATGCTGGGAGGGATTGGGGGCAGGAGGAGAAGGGAACGACTGAGGATGAGATGACTGAATGGCATCACTGACTCTATAGATGTGAGTCTGAGTGAACTCCAGGAGATGATGGACAGGGAGGCCTGGCGTGCTGCGATTCATGGGGTCGCAAAGAGTCGGACACTACTGAGTGACTGACCTGAACTGAATACTCCATTGTGTATATGTACCACAGCTTTCTTATCCATTCATCTGCTGATGGACATCTAGGTTGCTTCCATGTCCTGACTATTATAAACAGTGCTTTGATGAATATTGGGGTACATGTGTCTCTTTCATTTCTGGTTTTCTCAGTGTGTATGCCCAACAGTAGGATTGCTAGGTCATAAGGCAGTTCTATTTCCAGTTTTTTAGGGAACCTCCACACTGTTCTCCATAGTGGTTGTACTAGTTTGCCTTCCCACCAACAGTGTTAGAGGATTCCCTTTTCTCCACACCCTCTCCAGCATTTATTGCTTGTAGACTTTTGGATAGCAGCCATTCTGACTGGTGTCCCATTTGAAGAACGGGAGAATGGGAAACACATTTCAGCTACCATTTGGTGGGAATTAACAAACCCTGCTTGGTAGAAATCATGAACATTTTCTGCCCTAGTACTGAAGGACATTCTTTAGTTGTCCCGTCGGATAAGCTCTGATTTCCTTCTGTGAGGGCAGCTCCCCAGTTGACAGGCCTTCATGGCCATATCTGAGAAAGGCAGCAAGCAATGCGATCTTCTGCCTGGGTTCAAACACTCCCATGCCTGCTTCCTTGTGCTGCTGATTAGAGATGTGGAAATTGCTTAAGAGCTGTCCAGTCTGTGCGTGGCATCCTGGTGTACCTTTAGCAGTTCCGGCCCCTCGACAATTTAGTATGCTTTCAGGCTGCTTCTTGTCAGTTCCATGAGCAAGTGTAGTCAACAGTCATGTCTGGACATAGTTTTGAACCTGAAGGCTGTCTTATTTATCGACCTCTGGCCTCTTTATCTCCCTCCTCTGAACTTACTAATGACTCCTTTCAGACCATCTAAAACACTCTTAATCTCATCACTGCTGGTAAACTGGTGCTAGTGTATGATGGGGCACCAGTTCCATCTTCCATGGTATTGTAGCCAGCGCCTTCCTTGGCTCTTGCAAACCTGCAAACCTCAAAATCACAGGATTCTCAGGCCAGTTAGACTGTAATTCACAAAGATTTTCTTAGAAAAGCTCGGTTTTCTTCCATCTCAGCTTGCAGCTGGTCTTGCATTCACCCTCTCCAGCATTTATTGCTTGTAGACTTTTGGATAGCAGCCATTCTGACTGGTGTCCCATTTGAAGAACGGGAGAATGGGAAACACATTTCAGCTACCATTTGGTGGGAATTAACAAACCCTGCTTGGTAGAAATCATGAACATTTTCTGCCCTAGTACTGAAGGACATTCTTTAGTTGTCCCGTCGGATAAGCTCTGATTTCCTTCTGTGAGGGCAGCTCCCCAGTTGACAGGCCTTCATGGCCATATCTGAGAAAGGCAGCAAGCAATGCGATCTTCTGCCTGGGTTCAAACACTCCCATGCCTGCTTCCTTGTGCTGCTGATTAGAGATGTGGAAATTGCTTAAGAGCTGTCCAGTCTGTGCGTGGCATCCTGGTGTACCTTTAGCAGTTCCGGCCCCTCGACAATTTAGTATGCTTTCAGGCTGCTTCTTGTCAGTTCCATGAGCAAGTGTAGTCAACAGTCATGTCTGGACATAGTTTTGAACCTGAAGGCTGTCTTATTTATCGACCTCTGGCCTCTTTATCTCCCTCCTCTGAACTTACTAATGACTCCTTTCAGACCATCTAAAACACTCTTAATCTCATCACTGCTGGTAAACTGGTGCTAGTGTATGATGGGGCACCAGTTCCATCTTCCATGGTATTGTAGCCAGCGCCTTCCTTGGCTCTTGCAAACCTGCAAACCTCAAAATCACAGGATTCTCAGGCCAGTTAGACTGTAATTCACAAAGATTTTCTTAGAAAAGCTCGGTTTTCTTCCATCTCAGCTTGCAGCTGGTCTTGCATGCTAGCTGGTCTGGCTAGCTTGCAGCTAACCCAAGTCTGTTCCTTGTGGCTAAGAACAGCAAGGAGAAGCCAAGTAGTATTTAACATTCTGAATCACTTGTAACAATTCTGCTGCTGCAGCATTTGTAACAGTTCTGCTGCTGCAAACTTAGATAACATTTGGTCTGTCTCCCAAGGTTGAGCAGGTGACAATTTGACCAAGTATTTTGCCAACTTGTAACATTAACTAGCTTTCCAGCCTGCAGCATGGGCTCTTTCTACCTGCTGCCCAACTAAACTTCTGCCATACTTTTTGATTCTGTCGCATGTAGCACTCCCGTTTAGATAAAGTTCAGTTCACTCAGTTGTATCTGACTCTTTGGGAGCTCATGGACTGCAGTGCGCCAAGCCTCCCTATCCATCACCAGCTCCTGGAGTTTACTCAAACTCATGTCCATTGAGTCAATGATCCCATCCAACCATCTCATCCTCTGTCATCCCCTTCTCCTCCTGCCTTCAGTCCCTCCCAGCATCAGGGTCCTTTTGAATGAGTCAGCTGTTCGCATCAGGTGGCCAAAGTATTGGAGTTTCAGCTTCAACATCAGTCCTTCCAATGAATATTCAGGACTGATCTCCTTTAGGATGGACTGATTGGATCACCTTGCAGTCCAAGGGACTCTTCAGAGTCTTCTCCAATACCACAGTTCAAAAGCATCAATTCTTCAGTGTTGAGCTTTCTTTATAGTCCAATTCTCAGATCCATACATGACCACTGGAAAAACGATAGCCTTGACTTGATGGACCTTTGTTGGCAAAGTAATGTCTCTGCTTTTGAATATGCAGTCTAGGTTGGTCATAACTTTTCTTCGAAGCAGCAAGCATCTTTTAATTTCATGGCTGCAGTCACCATCTGCAGTGATTTTGGAGCCCCCCAAAATAAAGTCAGCCACTGTTTCCCCATCTATTTGCCATGAAGTGATGGAACCGGATGCCATGATCATCATTTTCTGAATGTTGAGCTTTAAGCCAACTTTTTCATTCTCTTCTTTCACTTTCATCAAGAGGCTTTTTAGTTATTCTTCACTTTCTGCCATGAGAGTGGTGTCATCTGCATATTGATATTTATTGATATTTCTCCTAGCAATCTTGATTCCAGCTTGTACTTCCTCCAGCCCAGCGTTTCTCATGATATACTCTGCAAAAAAGTTAAATAAGCAGGGTGACAATATATTTGGAACCAGTCTGTTGTTCCATGTCCAGTTCCAACTGTTGCTTCCTGACCTGCATACAGAGTTCTCAAGAGGCAGGTCAGGTGGTCTGGTATTCCCCTCTCTCTCAGAATTTTCCACAGTTTATTGTGATCCACACAGTCAAAGGCTCTGGCAACTTTAGATAAGGTTATGAATGGCCAAAAACATAAAATAATATCTTGAAGAAGATGGATGTATATTGCCCTCTCACATTTAAAGAAAAAATTGTGGAGGTGATGATCTTGAGCTGATGGAATGGTCCCTCGTAGCAAAGATTCAGGATTTGATTTTGTTGCTCAGCTATCCTCAGCGTGAGTTCCTGTGTCACAGTCTGTGATGACTTCTTAAAATCCATCCATCAAGTCTGCATTCCAGTAACAAAAAATAGAAAGAATTGAAGAAAAGGCTTCGAGGGTGGCTCAGTGTTAAGGAATTTCCCTTCCAATGCAGGAGATACAGGTTCAGTCCTGGGGTGAGGATGATTCCCTAGAGAAGGAAATGGCAACCACTCCAGTATTCTTGCCTGAAAAATCCCATGGACAGACCAGCCTGGTGGGCTACAGTCCATGGTTTTGCAAAGAGTTGGACACAACTTAGCGACTGAGCATGCACATACTCCTATTTACCTTAAAAGTTACCTTCTTGGAAGTTGTATATGACACTTTTCACTTATATGTCATTGATTAGAACATGGCCATCCCTAGCTGCAAGGGAAGATGGGAAATAATACTTCCTTCCAGGCATCCATCTGTCTAGCTAATGATCTTTTTCTATAGAAGATGGTGCAAGTGAATATGGAGGGGTCACCAACAATCTCCGCTACTACATATACTTTTATAAAAGTTCTCATTTTAAAGTTTGATAACTGCCTCTAAAATGAATTATATTTATAATCGTAATTCTAAGCATCTAGATATCTTTTCTCAATATCATACTTCCTTTTGCACATAAGCCAATAAATATTCTTTATTTTTTATTACTGCTGGTGGAGATGGTGATTTTATTTTTTTAAAATGAACACATACTAAAACCACCTCCCCAAATAAATAATAACTTGGCAAATTATCAGTTGTCTTTTTGGAGTGATTGTCGGAAAATGCCATTTAAAACTTGAAGACTTGAAGAAATTTAATATCTATATACATGTTTTTTTGCTCTCATGTCAAATAGAAGTCAGTGTTAACTTCAATTTTCTTATCTTGATGTTCTTAAGCATCTAGATATCTTTTCTCAATATCATACTTCCTTTTGCACATAAGCCAATAAATATTCTTTATTTTTTATTACTGCTGGTGGAGATGGTGATTTTATTTTTTTAAAATGAACACATACTAAAACCACCTCCCCAAATAAATAATAACTTGGCAAATTATCAGTTGTCTTTTTTGAGTGATTGTCGGAAAATGCCATTTAAAACTTGAAGACTTGAAGAAATTTAATATCTATATACATGTTTTTTTGCTCTCATGTCAAATAGAAGTCAGTGTTAACTTCAATTTTCTTATCTTGATGTTCTTTTTGTGTATACTATTAATTGCCTCAGCCTCATGATGGGTCCCTTCTTGTGGTTCTGTAAATTCTGGGGCATATCTTTCTACCCACTGCTTGTATCTGTCACGCTAGATCAGAAAGTAGATGCCAGTATCTTAATGGTAAAGAATCCTCTTGCCAGTACAGGGGACACAAGTTCCATCCCTGGTCCGGGAAGATTCCACACACTACAAAGCAGCTAAGCCCGTGTGCCACAGCTGTTGAACCCTACACAAGAGCCTGTGCTCTGCAACAAGAGAAGCCACCTCAAAAAGAAGCCTCCACACCACAGCGAAAAGTAGCCCCCACGTCTCCACAGCTAGAGAAAGCATGGCACCCAGCAGTGAAGACCCAGTGCAGCCATATATTAATTAATTAGTTAATTAGTTATAAGAAAGTAGACGCAAAGTCTTAAGTGTATCTCTTCTGCTACCATCTCCAATTCAAGATGACAGTACACTGGAGCTGGCAATCTGTCAACAATATTGTAACAACTCAAATAAAGACTTTAAAAATGAGTGTGTTGGTCACTCAGCCATGTCTGACTCTTTGCAACCCCGTGGACTGTAGCCTGCCAGTCTCCTCTGTCCATGGAATTCTCCAGGGAAGAATACTGGAGTGGGTTGCCATTCCCTTCTCCAGAGGGTCTTCCCAACCTAGAGACTGATCTCTGGTCTCCCGCATAGCAGGCAGGTTCTTTACCATAACAGCAGAAATATACAAATAGAAAAACATTTGCATAAAAATATTTATAGTGTCATGACCTTTTGTATATGTATTACTGAATAATTATATTAATAGCTAATATTTATTGAGTACTTAAAAATGTCTCAGTCACTCTTCAGATTGGCTTATATATATGAACTGATTTAATTGTTAAAACAACCTTTTGAGGCAGGTATCTTTGACCATCACATTTTAGAGATGAAGAAAACTGAAGCACAGGAGAGCTTGGGGTCACACGGATAGTAAGTGACAGAGAAAACCTTGAGCCCTGCTGGGTACCAAAGCTAGATCCTTTTAACTATTTATTGTGCTCTACTATTGAACGTGCTATCCTCTGAATAAGTAATGCTCAAAAACTGGCTCACAGACCAGTGCCTCTTTGCAAATTTCTTTGTCATCAATGTAGAAGATTATTACTGAAACTGAAAGCAAGCATGTAGATTTTCTAGTAATTTAACATTTCCAGGACATCAAATTTATGATATATATTTTTAGTAATGCATCTTACTTACATTTTAGAAATGTGTGGGTCCATAATGAATTGGAAGGAAAGCTGGTTATTCTCCACAAATCGTTCAAGAAGCACTGTTCTGAGTAAGGTGCCTTTTATGGCTGTTAGGTGCTTTTAAATTCATAATTTCCTTCAGTTCTCACAATAACCTTGGAAGTTTATGGTGCTATTCACATATTTTTTAGGTTGTAAAACTAAAGATTATAGACGATATATATATATGTGTGTGTGTGATATATCTACAATTCAAAGCCTGTTCTTTATTCTATAAAATGCAGAAACGATATTTTCCTATCCCTGGTGACATTCATATTGAAACATATAAATTTGTTGAAGCCTTTCAAGATATTTTTTTCTTCTGTTGGTTATCTTCATAAAAGAGAAATTTGATTGAGGAAGTAAGAATTTTTTTTTTAATAAAAAACTAAAGATTAGAGACGATATATATATATGTGTGTGTGTGTGTGTGTGTGTGTGTGTGTGTGATAGATCTACAATTCAAAGCCTGTTCTTTATTCTATAAAATGCAGAAACGATACTCTCCTATCCCTGGTGATATTCATATTGAAACATATAAATTTGTTGAAGCCTTTCAAGATATTTTTTTCTTCTGTTGGTTATCTTCATAAAAGAGAAATTTGATTGAGGAAGTAAGAATTTTTTTTTTTAATGTAAAGATTCTTGAACTCTACAGAGAATAATGCAGCCTGGTCATTTATTAATTCTTTGGTAAGCCATTATTTTTATTTTTTAGAGGCAGTTCTTCAAATGTTTATTGGCAACCCTAGTTCCTTCCACTTACTAGTAAATATTGCTTAGAATGAGGACTTCAGGTCTTCTTAAGGGAACAGCAGAGCGTAAGGTAGCGTTTTCTCAGTTTCCTCTTCTATGAAATGAAAAGGATGGGGGCCTGGCCTGGCGGTGTAGTGCCGCTTCTGCTGCAGGGGGTGTGGGTTTGATCCCTGGTTGGGAAACTAAGATCCCACATGCTTTTTGGGCAGTACTGCCCCCTCAAATTTTTTTAATTTAACCTTCAAAAGGATGAGCTAAGTTATTTTGAATTCCAGTCTTACTGAAGATTTGTATCATCCCCCCCAACCCCTTTCTTAGCTTTCTTCTGATGAGTGCTGGTCTTGTCTTCTTTCCAGTTACTCCCGTTCTCCGGGAACCCTTCATGGAGCTTGCATTTACCTGTGACTCATTCCTCCTCACGCCCACTTTCTCTTGGAGAGTGGCTGCCTCCACTGCCTGCCTCCACGTCTCAGCTTTCTGCTGCTTCTCCACCCTCCAGGGTCTGGTTTCTGCCCACTCTCCTTCCCTCCTGTCAAGTTCCTCGTGGCAGACCCCGGCAGGCAGTCTTCTTCGAGCCTTAATTTTCTCCTCTCTTATGCTGGCCAGCTCCCTCCTCTGTGAGTCAGGTTCAGTCTAGTCCACGCTTGTCCCCTCCCTCCCTGGCCCTCACACACATGCATCCTTCTACAGACTGCTTTTCAGTGGGAGCCTTTGCCTGTCCCTCCGGTGCTCAGTGCTCACCTTTCACGCTTACTCTTCCTGCCCTTCTCGTCAGCTTAGTACGAAGCCCCCCTTCATCCATCCAAGTCAGAGCACAGTCTTTTGAACTTCCCTCTCGCCTCTTCCGACTCAGTCTCGTCTGCCACCAGGTCTCATGCGTTTGATCTTCCACTCGACTGGTGTCCCATGCCTTATCCCCACTGTCACTGCCTTCATCATGGAGGTTCTTTGAATTGTGTTGCCTCCTAAACCCCTTCCCAAACTCCAGGCTCATTCCCTCCAACCCATTCTTCTCTTTGTTGCCAGATTGTTGTTTCTAAAATATGTCCTGACCTTGTATTTTCAAATCAAAATTATATTCCAGTAAAAAAAAAAGTCATCCTTAGATCCCCATTTCTGGCCTTCAGTACCAGAAATGACAACAGTAGCCATTATACCAACTACTAGTTGCTCCATTGTGGTGCTTCCCACATGGTTCCGTGCTTGTGTTTCTCTCCACAGACACTTCCCCAACCCTGTATAACTTCATGGGTCTCTTCATGTATTTCTCTCCAGCACCTGCTGTAGCGCCTGAAACATAAACCCATTGTATTTCTGCTGAATGCAGGATTTCTGTTGTTGACATAGGACTAACTTGTGTTGTGGGATGTGGAGATTTCAGAAACCCGTAGTAGAAAAGCCTACAGTAAGGACAGCAAAGGTTTTGCTAGTGAGGACGGAATACCTGTCTCAGCTCAGGGAGCCAGAGGCTCTGTAACCCAGCGCCCCTGCCTCTTTCATCATCACCTAGTTGTAGCAGGTCTCAGAAAGGGTGAAAACGGTTGTCTTTATGCTTTGATTCATTGCATACAGCCTCCTCCTGGAAGCCTCATGCCAACATGCACCATATTTTAAGGCAAAATAATTGTATTTTCTAGAAAATAGCCTTGGAAATTCAGGTCCCTTCCTCTCTCCAGTTTGCCTCATTCTTCACTGCCGACCCCTTCACTGAAAGACAGTGATTTCATTATTGCTACTGTAAGAGAGCTGACTCTTCCAAACTTTTTTTTATTTCCTAAATGATCAACCTTCACACAGCACGGTATTCTCTGTTTAGCAGCAGAAACGGTTCTTTTTAATTTCCTTTCTTGGGTGTTTAATTTAAAATATATAAAGTTTAATTTAATTTTTCCATTTCTGAGGTGTTCAAAGGGTGTAAGCTGAGCATGTGAACACTTTTAGGTCAGGTTACCAATAGGAATTTGACATTTATATGAATAAGAATAATACCAAGAGTTACAAAAGTTAATAAAGAATTGCAAGGACTCTCAGGCTCTGTGCTTGCGGCCATAAATTGATTGCCAGCAGGGGTCAAACAGGAGTCTCTCCTTGCTCCGCACTCTCCCTTGGGTAAGGCATTGCGGTGCTTGGCGTGCCAGCGGAAAGGGCAGAGTGAATTTATGCCTGCCTTCAAACAAATTGCTAGAATATTCACTGCTCAAGATAGGTGGGGATTAATAGAACTTCTTACTTAGCTAAACGCAGGGCTCAAGATTATTTTTCTAGAAATAATACCAAGCCAAGAGAAATAAATCTAACAATGCAGGCAAGTATATACAGACAGGCTCTGTTTGGTCCATACTGTGTGCTTCAGGACAGGACTTTATATTTCTATTTCTGCTGTAAAAGCAGTTGAGAAAAATTAAAGAAACACTGATTTCAGAGAAATTAATTTGGTGCTAATTCCGTCAAAGAAAATGCAGAAACCAAAGTTGGTCTTTCAAGTATTAATGTGTATATGTTGCCATTTTCCTTTGTGTCTGTTTATTTCATATTGGTGTAATGGAATGTATTCTTATAAAAATGTCATTGAAACATTGGGATAAACTTGTGTCTGAGTAATAGAAGTTATACTTAAATATAAAATAGAGGATTGTCTGCCCTTTTGCAAATATTGTGACTTTGAGAGCTTTCGGTAAAGGTGAACCCTTAAGTCAAGCAGACCTTTATTTTATCATTTGCAGTCCTGCTTTTCATTCCTTATTGTGGTCAGGGTGTCTTTTGTGAAGGTAGGAAGTGAACTCTTTCTAGTCTGCATTCCCTCACATGTTGTTTATCCATATATAAACTAGGTGTGTTTTCTTAGTGGCAAAAGGGAGGTTATACCTCACCTACTTTATTTCTGTTGCTTTGTCATATGTCATATGTCTCATTTGTTAGGTGTTTTCTTGGTTTGGTTTGGTTTTCAATTTTAACCATAATCATTGATTTCTATTGTGTTCATCATGGAGTTATTCCTTTTTACTTTTCTCTCTCTCTCAGCTTAAAGAGAAACTATTTCTGGGTGCCCGTTATTTGCAATACTGCACATGTCTTACTGTTTTTCTCCTACTTGAGATCCCATGTGTTATTCTCTCTACTGTTGTGTCAGGTGCTGTGTACAGAATTAGAGTTTCTAAAGGAGTTGTTATTTGCATCTAAAAAAAACAGACTGGAGTCTAGATGGCATATGTCTTAGTGGTTTGGGGTATGAATTGGATATATGAAAGGTAAATAATACCTTTGCCAGAGCCTTAGAAGTCACTCAGCATAGCAGTGAGCAGCCTGTGCTTCAGCTGTTACACACAGTGAACTGCTGTCTTGTGTGGCATGCATCTTTTAAAACATTTTTCCTTACTTAGTTGGATGTACATAGGGATCATCATCCATACACCATTAAGCAAAATATAACCTATTTAAGTCTGTCCTTCAAAATGTTTCATATGCCGGCAGGCCACTAGGAGATGCTAAATAACAATATGGCCATTTAATTTACTTATGTCAGCTAGCATGAAGGAAGGAACCTGAAATGTTGCTTTTGGCTTTATATATATATGTGTGTGTGTATATATATATATACATACATATATACGTGTGTGTGTGTATATATATATATATACACATACATATATATGTGTGTGTATACACACACACATATATACATATACATATATATATATATGTATATGTATATTTCCCCCCTCCCTGCCCCGCTTTACCTTTTTTCAGATTATTTTATTTATGCAGTGGTCATTTTCTCTTTCCTTCTTCACCCCCCAAATATTTTATCTCCAAAGTAAAAATGCTTCTTTAACACCAGCATCCTAAATGATAATGTTAAGAAGTTTTAGGAGCTATGGTAGTAACCTCATTAGAAACACATGTTTCTTCCTCTCCTCTTTTTCTTTTATTCTTTCCTCCAAAAGAAAAAAGATCTGTGGTTTTGCCAGTAATTAGTATGATCATGAACGTAAGGAATGAGAAGGAAGTTTAGAAACATAGTCTGTCTGTCCTTATTTTCAGCCAAAGCCTAGAGAAATTTTGGGGTTTCTTTGTTTTTGTTTTTTCTGTTTTATATATATTTAACAGGGTTGCGAAAGAGTCAGATATGACTTAGCAACTAAACACCAACAAATGGCCAAGTCAGTCTCTGGTTTTCTGTGGCACCTCTTAACTCAAGAGACTCATTTCTGAACATAAAATGGCTCGTTTCTGAAAATGTCAGACAGAAATCTGTAAGTTGGTTGTATTGAAGATGGCCCCATATCTTCATTCTGAACAAGAACTTTTTGTGTGGGAATACTTAAAGTCAGAATATTGGAGCACAGGCCAGATAAGCTAGGTTTAAATCCTGACTATCTTTGTAATATTGACCCTGTTGCTTAACCTTTTTGACTTTGGTTTTCTTACCTCTAAAATGAGAATAGCAATACCCTTTCTTTAAGGTTCTAAGACTTTGGTGAGCTAATGTGCAGCAAGATATACTTAGTACAGTGCTTGGTATGCACTCATTAAATGACTGCTGCTACTTTTTCTTCTAATAACAACAGCAGCACAACCACTACACAGAACAGTTGTTAGGTGATAACTAAAAAACAAAAACACAATGCACATGGCCTATGCAGTCATAAGATACACACAAAATCAGTACGGAAGAGGAAAAACTCACTGAAAATATTTTTCTATTTTATTTTCTTCTGCAAATTTTTAGAAAATGTCCCACGAGGTTAAAAATGTAGTTTATTTGGCAGAATTCATCCAAAAGATTGAGAAGAAGGTGAAAGTGCAACACCTACTAATTAAAGTCTACCAATGTCTCCATCCTGGATATCATATTAAAAGGCAAAGACAGTACTTTGCCAACAAAGATCCATCTGGTCAAGGCTATGGTTTTTCCAGTGGTCATGTATGGATGTGAGAGTTGAGCTGTGAAGAAAGCTGAGCGCCAAAGAATTGATGCTTTTGAACTGTGATGTTGGAGAAGATTCTTGAGAGTCCCTTGGACTGCAAGGAGATCAGTCCTGGGTGTTCATTGAAAGGACTGATGCTGAAGCTGAAACTCCAGTACTTTGGCCACCTCATGCGAAGAGCTGACTCATTGGTAAAGACCCTGATGCTGGGAGGGATTGGGGGCAGGAGGAAAAGGGGACGACAGAGAATGAGATGGCTCGATGGCATCACCGACTCAATGGACATGAGTTTGGTTAAACTCCAGGAGTTGGTGATGAACAGGGAGGCTTGGCGTGCTGCAATTCATGGGGTCTCAAAGAGTTGGACATGACTGAGCAACTGAACTGAACTGAATGTCTCTAAAGATCATGCTTTGAATTGGGGTCACTTTTTTTAATTTGAGAACTAGAATTTCCATCACCATTTCGAGACCCTTCTCCTTTGTTTACTCCGTGGCCTCATTCAATCCCCAGTTGTTCCAGTCCTCTGAACCTTTCAGTCTTTCCTCTTCATTGTTGTTGTTCAGTCACTACGTCATGTCTGACCCTTTGTGACTCCATGGACTGCTGCACACCAGGCTCCCCTGTCCGTATTGGGAACAAAGCTAGTGAAGGTGATGGAATTCCAGCTGAGCTATTTCAAATCCTGAAAGATGATGCTGTTAAACTGCTGCATTCAATATGTCAGCAAATTTGGAAAACTCAGCAGTGTCAGAGGACTGGAAAAGGTTAATTTTCATTCCAATCCCAAAGAAAGGCAGTACCAAAAAATGTTCAAAGTACCATACAATTGTGCTCATTTCAAATGCTGTCAAGGTAATGCTCAAAATTCTCCATGCTAGGCTTCAGCAGTACATGAACTAAGAACTTCCAGATATACAGGCTGGGTTTTAGAAAAGGCAGAGGAATCAGAAACAGATTCCCTCTTCACTGTAAACCTTTGCTTTCCTGGAACACCTCAAAATCTTCGTCACTGGCAGTTAATTTTGCATGAAGTTATTCTTGTTGAAATGTCATTGATTGATAATGCCTGAAAACTTCTTTCCTAAATAAAATTTACATTTGGCTGTTGTCTTTATTGACTTAAGGAAAAGAAGAAATAACAGAGAATAGGTTAAGAACTCTGAAGAGCCAATATCCAAGATAATTTTGTCCAGAAAGAAATGTCAGAAGTTGCATGTTTTTGAATGAACCCACCTGCCCATTTTAGAAGTGCTCCCAGTGTGTGGAATAGTACAGGCTGCTCACACTGCCTCTTCCTCCTCTGCCCCCAGGTACAAAATGTAATTTTATTTACAAGCAGAATTAGTTCTGTCAGCTCTGGGTGGTGTAAGGCATTACCTTGTTCCACTGTTTTAAAATAAATACAGGAAAGTATTCTCCTGAGTTGCTGCACAGGTTTCTGCCTAGCCCAAGAGTAAATTTTGAGCACTATTGAAAGAGGGTAGATTATCTTCAAAACTCTTATGGCCTGGCTACTGCCCAGAGTCCTGGGAGATGTAATCAGTTTCAGTTAATTCTAAACAATAGATTGTGGCGGGAGCTCCAGTAAGTGGCGGGTTGACTGCACCCAAACTGTTGATTTAAGTTGTCAAGAGAGCTTGACTCATACTTAGACCTGACACCAGCTTGGATCAGCTGACTTATCTGTAAACCATTACCAGGAAAGGAGGCTGCTTTTGTGTGTTAGGAGGGAGGGGGTGACCTCTGGTCATGTTACCCCTCCTCCCACTCTCAGTGGCCTTCACAGCCTGGCCACGAGGCTATTTCAATGACTTTTCATCTGCCCAGGCGCTGGCTGCTTCACACCACTTGCTCCCATCGTTGGTTATCCTCTCACAGCCCAGGGGAGATGCCAGTGTGGTGATGGTGTGTAGTCAGTATAAGTCATGTCTGACTCTGCTGTGTTTTAGTCACTAAGTAGCTAAGCCGGTGTAGATGTGCTTTGTCTGATTTCTATTTATTTCTGTCTTGTTAGTGATGTTTAATAAGTGCATTAGTGTTCACTTTATCATGTGCCACATCTATATTGCACTTCATGATTTTCAGAGGGAATCATATCTGTCCAATATATTTTAGGCTAGGGCAGGGCAAGAAGTACATTGCATCAGCATTAATCATCCTTGTTACCTTATGATTAGATCACTTGGGTTAAATACTGGTTGAAAGAGTGATCTAAAGTTGAAAGCACGAGGATGAATATGGGCAAAACATTAGCAGTTCAGTATGATTTTTTTTAAGTTTGAAAGTAAGTGTTTCTCAATTTGTATTCAGTTTTTTTCTACCATTAGTCTTTCAAGATAAGTAGTGGTTTGAAATTGAGACACACAGACAAATGGAAACTTGTTAGCCCTTTGATATATGTTTAAATTTATTTACTCTCAGGTGACTGAATGTCCATCTCTAGGTATGTTTGTTTCAGTAGCTCCTCTTAAAGGGAACTTTTGTTTCATGGGGAGGTTCTGTGAGGGACTGGACCCCAGAGGGTGAGCCGAGGCTGTGACCTCACACCTTCCTGTTAGTTCCTGACTCTTGAGTCTCAGGAACCCTTGAGGACCATGCTTTTATATAGAGTATCTTCATGTTCTTTCTATAAATTAGTTTTTGGTTTGGAAAGCCAAAAAGCTACAGCTCTTTAAGTACATAGATCAAGTGATTTTCTTTTTCCATTGCCTTATCACACTTTATTCCCTGTCTCTTTCCTGTTACAATTTTGGAAGTTTCCAAATCATTTGAAAGATTTGCTTCTCAATCATAAATGATTCCATTTTCTAATGACTAGTATTTTATCTTTTGGAGAATGTGTGTGTGTTAAATTGCTTCAGTCATGTCTGACTCTGTGACCCCATGGACTGTAGCCCTCCAGGCTGCTCTGTCCATGGGATTCTCCAGGCAAGCATGCTGGAGTGAGTTGCCATTTCTCCTCGAGGGGATCTTCCTGACTCAGGGTTGAACCAGCTCTCTCTCATGCAATAGCAGGAAGCTTCTTTCCCACTAGTGCCGCCTGGGAAGCCCCACTTTTAGAGAATATCTGCTACAAATTTCCCTTGGTTTTTATTTTACTTTGCTGTTTGCTTTTCATTTATCTTAGAACAGAGTGCGAATTTTCATGAGACTAGAAGCAATGGAATGGCATGATATATTTTTATTTACCATTGATCATGGCCGTTTCACTTCTCCCTGGCAAAATGGGGACAAATCTATCATGGCTCTTTCATCATTTTCTGCGTCATTCACTTCAATGGGGTACGTTAGTTACTCACATGGTGTGACATGGGAAAGGAAAGTTGGTTTACATAATGTCTTCACATGAGAGGAAACTGTCCTTGAAGAATGTATCATGAATTTTAGTGTGTGGCATTTCCTTTTATATTAATTTGTAAATAAATATAGAGATAGTAAAATAACAAGACATGGCAATTCCATTTTAGCCAACAAAATAATATGCATATTATGCTTAAATCTGCTAGGTTTTACTTTACAGAGATGACTTGATAAAAAGCATCAATATTAGAAGTAAATTTTTGAGGGGACAAGGTGTGAAACGGTTTGATACATGACATGAACTTATATAATTTTAACATATATTAACAAAAATTTATTCACTTATACCTACTCTCAGGAATTGAGTAGTTTATAGAGAAATGTGAAATGTATTTTTTTAATGCAATTAAAGAAATCAAGAAAAAGGAGAAAATTAATGTAGGCAAAATAAGATGGTGCCAATGGTCAGGTTCTTATTAAAAACATACATCCTCCAGTGTCAAGCACTTTTCAAGTTGGTCCTGGTTAATTGTCACTTGTACATTTGTCATCCCATCCTTTTTCTTCCCCCAAATTCCTTCTGCTTTGTGAGATTGTTAAGATGGGCTAAGATAGTATTGATCAGCATTTATAAGGTAGTATTTATCACTCAGACACACTGTTTCTGATTAAGCATGCTCTGATCTAGTTGCTTTTCTGTATGCTTTCAGTTTGTTTTTTGTTTTTTTTTTTTTTGTAAAGACTTACTTGTCTGCTCTAGTTTTTCGTCTGGACTTGGTTTTGCTTGTTTATATTTGTTATAAATTTAAGCAAGTTTTAAAGAAATGCAAAGGAGGGTGAGTGTTCTTGTCACCCCTCTCCCTCTAGAATTCATAGGCCACCCCTCTGACTTCCTTATTCCACTGGGAGCCAGAGATTTGGGTCTGTTAAATGAGCAGTGAAATGGAGATGAATGAAAAGAATTCAAACTATTGTTTTCTCTGGGCCTTGGAAACTAAAGCTTTAAGGGAAATCTTTGAATATATATGTGCTGTAGTCATTCTCTTTGAAATAAATTAATAGTAAACTGATTTTTGTGAACCCTTGCTCCTCTTTCTAGCTGCCAAGGAACTTGAGAGAGAGAGAGAAAACTTCATCCCAAACTTGCCTGACAGCTTGCTCTTTCATCTGCTTGCTTTTCATTGGTTTATGTTATGGACATGGAAGAACTTTATAGAAAAAAAATACAATGTCAGTTAATTTTCAACTATTTATTATTAAGTTCGCTGAATTTACCACTGAATACCTATTAGTTTGTATCATTTCTCTCACATCATTCTTTTGAATACACATTTCCATGATTCAGTGTTGTCCATTTTAAGAGGTTATATAACATTTTAGAAAGTTAACATTCACTTATTTCCTTAGTTATTCCTCGTTGTTGAACATTTGAATTGTGTCCAACTTCTAACTATCATGTAAAGAGTTGACTAAGAATTCCTTTTCATTTTTTTCTGAAGCAGAGACTATAGAAACAAGTTAAAATTCATTGTATAGTTGTTTCTTGGTATCCCTGGGGAACTGGTTCCCAATCCCCAGTAGATGTCAGAATCTGTGGGTTTTCTTTTTCAGTCTGCTTTCCATATTCATATTGGCTCAAATCCCATACATAAAGTGGCTTAGTACTTTCAGCTCCCATGGGTTCCATATCTTTGGATACAGATGGGTGACTGTATGTACAGCTAATGTATTAATGTTAGATAGTCCCAAATTATGATACTATACAGTTGAATTTTTCATTTCTGTAGATTCACTGTAAGTAGATTATATATCCATACATATTCAAAATAAACAGTATAATTTTGCCCATATTATGGGATTCTTTTGAAATAGGCTATGAAGACATTTATTTCAAATCAAAAAAATAGCTTTGTTGAATTGGAAAAAATGATTTAATCGTTGTAACTTCAATTTGAGTCTCATCTTCCGCATGCAGAGAGTAGATTCAACATGCTCTGAAGTTCACCTTTGCTCTAAAAAGTCTACCATTCTAAAACTTGAAACATAGTTTTGCTGTTTTAAATTGTTATACATGATTATTACTTTATCTTTGCTTTTTATTATATATTCTTAGTCTCATCTCTGATTTACTTGATGTTGAGTCACAACCAAGAGGGCAGCAACCAATATCTCTATTAGTCCTTTGAGAAAAGGCAGACTTTCACGATGCTGTTTCCAGGAATTTATTTTGGAGAAAAGTGGAAACTACTCGTGTGTGAAAACAAACAAATGTGTGGTTAACTAAGATATTGTCAGAAAAAATGGCCTCATTTCTAGACACTGCTTCCTCTCTTATTCGGCATGATTTTATATATTATGTTGTCCATTTACAATAATGAGTGGCTGCAGAGGGTGAAATTCAGCCTCCCTGTGCTTTCTTTCCTGTTCTTCATCCTTGTCATGAACTCTCATCATTTGATCTCTCCTAATTCTCTGATCTCCTGGTTTCCACCTGGCCTGGACCACAGTGTCCTCTCTTAGTGACATTCTTTGATAACAGCTTTGACATTCCTTTACTTCTAATCCCATGCTACCACTAGCCTTGCCTCTACCACTAGCATTCACTTCTCCCCTCTCCAGTTTGCGAAATATGCCTATAGAAGTCTGGCTTAAACCTCACTAAAGGAGTCAAATGTTTTAAATCTCAGAATGAACAAGAGAAAAAAATTAGATGAAAGTCAGAGTGGAGATTGTTGGAAGTCAGAATGATGGAGGTGGTCATAGAGAAGCCTTGCTTTCCTATAAAATTTCCTAAAAAATTAGAGCTTCTCTGTAGGATAAATACGTCTTGATATGTGGATTAAGCGCTGTAACTTTAAGGTATGTGTATATGAGCATCAGTTCAGTTCAGTTCCGTCTCTCAGTCGTGTCCGACTCTTTGCAACCCCATGAACTACAGCACACCAGGCCTCCCTGTCCATCACCAACTCGTGGAGTCCACCCAAACCCATGTCCATTGAGTCGGTGATGCCATCCAACTATCTCATCCTCTGTTGTCCCCTTCTCCTCCTGCCTTCAATCTTTCCCAGCATCAGGGTCTTTTCCAATGAGTCAGCTCTTCGCATCAGGTGGCCAAAGTATCGGAGTTTCAGCTTCAGCATCAGTCCTTCCAGTGAACACCCAGGACTGATCTCCTTTACGATAGACTGGTTGGATCTTCTTGCAGTCCAAGGGACTCACAAGAGTCTTCTCCAACACTACACTTCAAAAGCATCAATTCTTCAGTGCTCAGCTTTCTTTGTAGTCCAACTCTCACATCCATACATGACCACAGGAAAAACCATAGCTTTGACTAGATGGACCTTTGTTGACAAAGTAATGTCTCTGCTTTTTAATATGCTATCTAGGTTGGTCATAACTTTCCGTCCAAGGAGTAAGCATCTTTTAATTTCATGGCTGCAATCACCATCTGCAGTGATTTTGGAGCCCCCCAAAATAAAGCCTGACACTGTTTCCACTGTTTCCCCATCTATTTGCCATGAAGTGATGGGACTGGATGCCATAATCTTCAGGAAAAACCATAGCTTTGACTAGATGGACCTTTGTTGACAAAGTAATGTCTCTGCTTTTTAATATGCTATCTAGGTTGGTCATAACTTTCCGTCCAAGGAGTAAGCATCTTTTAATTTCATGGCTGCAATCACCATCTGCAGTGATTTTGGAGCCCCCCAAAATAAAGCCTGACACTGTTTCCACTGTTTCCCCATCTATTTGCCATGAAGTGATGGGACTGGATGCCATAATCTTCGTTTTCTGTATGTTGAGCTTTAAGCCAACTTTTTCACCCACCTCTTTCACTTACATCAAGAGGCTCTTTAGTTCTTCACTTTCTGCCATAAGAGTGGTGTCATCTGCATATCTGAGGTTATTGATATTTCTCCTAGCAATCTTGATTCCAGCTTGTGCTTCCTCCAGCCCAGTGTTTCTTATGATGTACTCTGCATCATAAGCTAAATAAGTGGGTGACAATATACAGCCTTGACGTACTCCTTTTCCTATTTGGGACCAGTCTGTTGTTTCATGTCGTTCTAACTATTGCTTCCTGACCTGCATACAGGTTTCTCAAGAGGCAGGTCAGGTGGTTTGGCATTCCCATCTCTTTCAGAATTTTCCACAGTTTATTGTGATCCATACATGAATATCAGTTTCCACTAAATCTCATCTTCTGATGCTTTCTTGAAATCATCTGCAGATATGCCATGATGAATTTCATTCTTTTTTTTTGTAATAAAAAAATTCAAAAAAAGTAGAAAGGGGATGCAGTCAAAAATAAGTATTTCACTCCAGCCAGTCAGTTTCTCTTTTTCTGGGGTATTTTTAATTGAAAGGAGTTGATTTAATTACTCTCTTGTTCCATCCTCTCTTTTCATTGAAGCTGACAGAGGTTTTAGTAAAAGGCTAGGACTTGGCCTTAGTTCACTCTTTCTGTCTTCATTTCTTATTACTGAGTGATAGATTACGACATCTCAAAGCCCAGTCTCTTTCAGTGTATTATTTGCATGACCTTTGAATATTATTAGGAAAATATTTCAATGTCCCAGGGTTCCCCAAAGTGTGGAGTCATCTAGGCCTTCATTCCTGCATTACCTCTGGTGACTTTTTTTTCCCTTTGTTTGCCCAGGACCTTCCTGGTTTATGCCTGTTGTCCTGGCATATTTACTAATAACACCATGATTTCACTCCATAGTGCCTGTGCTTGTATGGAGGGTAAATAGCTTAGACACATAATCTGTATCATTTAGCTCCCACAAAGTGCATCTTTTTCAGCTTCTTCTTTCTACCATCCTGATACTGTTTTATATACTGACAACCCACTGACCTTAAAGCTCAGCCCGTTACATCATTTGTCATATGCACAATTAAGGAAAGGATTTTGAACAGCGTCAAACACAGTAAGTAGGTCAAGTGGAATCAGGGCAGAAAATAACATCCGTGGATTTGCCAGAGATGAGATCATTTCATCACTGTGCTGGAGCAGGAGCCAGGTTATAGCAGGTTTCCCAGGAAGTTAATCATGAGGAAGTAGAAGCAGCAACGATGGACTGTTCTTCCAGAAGTCTGGAAGGGAAAGGAAGAGGAAATATTTGAAACCAATAGGTAAAAGGGATGGAAGACCCAGGCAAGATCAGCTGGGTGGATTTTTTATTTAATGTAAGCGAGCCATAGTATGGAGACGAGCTTGATGCTGCTGGAGGAAGGAGCAAGTGTTAAGGGCAAGAAAGCCCATCAGGGTCTCTAGCAAAATGGAATCCAGAGCACAAAGGAAAAGCAAGTGTGTTTCTGGGAACCTGGAAGGAAGATACAGAAAATGATACCAAACCATCTTGATATATGTGGATGAAGACAAAATGTTGGTCCAAAATGGTGCTCCCCATCTTCTCCCTCAAGCAGCCAGTGTTATTTTCTGTCACCATGTTGGCTTTGCAACTGGTCCTGTTATGAGTTTCCCACTCTTTACCTTTGAGCCATTGTTGTCTTATCTCTGGAGATTCTAACATCCTCTGAAGTTTTTTTAATTAAAAAAAAAAAAAGTAAACAACTGTTTGAAATTACACCTATTTAAGTTTAAGTAAGTGGCCAGTTAAAGCAGCTCATAGATGAGCTAGTCCCATAGGCTTTATGATACAGAGATGAATGCAGTCTTTTAAAGCACACATGTAGTTTGATCTCAAGGCTGGCCTGTACTTAGTAAAGTTAGTTAAATCACCGAGGAAAACATCTGTTTTGTTATCAGGCCAACACAAACTGCTTACAAGTTCAATGCATAAAAGATGTGCTCTTGTGAACATAGGGTTAGTTTAATGCAGCTGTTCGTTCATCCAACCAAAAAATGGGTAATCTAATCTCAGCAAATTATTTTTGTTATTTTTTAAAGAACCAATTTTGGTTCAAGATAAATATAAGAAATAAACATGAGCAATTCATGTATGACATTTTTCCCTATGCAAACAAAAGAGACAAGGGTACAAAATTCCATTTTAAGAATTTTGTTTGTGAGTTGTAAACTCAACTACTTTTGAAATCTTTTAATCTATAAATTTTGCAATGTAGTGGATTTGTCTGCATGGCATGTATAAAGATACAATGTGTTTTACTGGTGCTCATTTTTTACAGGATGCTAAGAACTTTTCATATTGAGATATTTATTCTGTTAATGTTTATGCTTCTTGGTGTTTATGCTTGAGATTCAGTACAAATTTTATTTTAGCATCTTTCTCTCCTTA
This sequence comes from Madoqua kirkii, assembly GCA_006408675.1. Lineage (NCBI taxonomy): Eukaryota > Metazoa > Chordata > Mammalia > Artiodactyla > Bovidae > Madoqua > Madoqua kirkii. The sequence continues at coordinate 53,464 of SJYC01091270.1, forward strand.
TCAACAGCAGTCTTAGGCAGTCTTAGAAACATATCACAGGAGCATATAAGATTTAATTAACATCAAATATTGCCTAAAGAGTTAAGTTCTTGATAAGCAGGTTTTGAGACCCTCAATTGGAGACTGGGCTTATTTCAAATCTATTGAAATTCTGTTTATAGAATTATTCAGACTGAAGTATAGGCAATCTCTGAGATAAGGTACAACTGCCTGGTACCCTCTTGGGAATCTCCTGTGCTTTGGGGGCTTATCTTTACTATAAAATGATGTAGCTGCCATAGATTTTGTTTTCGGCATAACATATCTGAGAGGAATGCTTTACTTTTATATATATTTTAAACTATTCAGAGTATTTAGAGAAGCATCTATTACAGGGATCAGCAAGATTTTTTGATAAAGGGCTCAATAGTGTTTTAAGACTTCATAGATCAAGAAACAAAATCAAGGATGATTTATGTACCATCCATCTCTAAAGAAAACCAACCTTCACAAATTGTTATTGTCGCAATTAAAAATACAATAATAATGTACTACAGTATTTAAAATATTGGCCTGCTAGTAAGAAGGATAGGATTAATTTATTTGAATAACATTTCACTTATTGGAGTACAAAAATTAATGTTCCTTGTCATCACTCAGTCACTAGTATTCATTTGTCAATGTTGATATCCAATGAGATTTTTGTATTTCTGTTTTTGAAAATATCTTTTCACACAGATTCATAATGCTGAATATTGGTATCAGTTCATGATATCAGTATTTCATAGTTTTAATTCAAAATTTCTATCACTTGATATTTATAGAATTCTGTTAGATCCTTTTATATATATATATATTTTTTTTCCTTGTATCGAATCTGTCATTTCCAATTGAAGGTTGAATGGAAATTCCTCTTAATCATACAATTAAATGATTTTTAAATGTGGATGTTTCCCAAGTACCTGTATTAAGATCAGAAAACATGCTGCTTATACTGTAGTTTGAACTCAGAAAATAAATCTACTGGAAGTTTGTGTGGGAATGAAGAGCATGCTTTACTTTTGACAGCATAGTAAATATACAAAGCAGATGAACATTGTGATTTTTTAAAATATAAATTTATTTATTTTAATTGGAGGTTAATTACTTTACAGTATTGTGATTTAAGCAACGTAGTTGTCATCATAAATGACTGTGTGTATGTGTGTGTATGTGTGTGTGTTAGTCGCTCAGTCATGTCAGACTCTTTCTGACCCCATGGACTGTAGCCCAGCAGGCCTCAGGATCCTCTGACCGTGGAATTCTCCAGGCAAGAATACTGGAGTAAGTTGCCATTCCCTTCTCCAGCGGATCTTCCCAACCCAGGAATCAAACCTGGGTCTCTCACATTGCAGACAGATTCTTTACCACCTGAGCCACCAGGGAAGCCCATAAATGACTTTACTGTAGTATAATAAGTTTTGCATAAAAGCAAAACTTTCTGTTTAATAGGTTGCTTCATTAAGAAATTGAATAATTGGGTTGAATTCATTAAGAAACATTATCAAATCTATAACAAAATATAATCTTCAAGACCTTTTGGTAATGTTGGTTGAAGCTGATTCTTCTTGTCAAGAAAAATTTCAATTATCAACCTTGATCTCAAGAAAATTACTATATGACTTTAACACTGCTAAACCTTTGAAGTGGTTTGTGGTAGGGTGAGGCCAAACATTCAACTTCTGTCTCTAACAAAAATTCAAGGAATTGATGAAAGTTAAGTCCACAAAAGTGAATGAAATTGTTAGTATTCTTGGCTCAATAACATAAGCTTAAAATATTTCCACAGAGTACCTGCTCATCAGTATCATCGGCTTTCATTCTCACAAACTTGTAAATTTATTCGCCTAAGGCTTTCTTTATGTTTCATTCTTTATTTTTACCTGCCATCGTTATGTCATAGCAGGTTCCACTCTGGATTATAATGAATTACTGTTTTCTCAACTGCTTTGAAAATATTCTTGCCTATAGGTGTGCCGTGCAGATTATTCACAGAGCCTAATTTTCAGTTACTTCAATTTTGACATGGACTTCACTCATAAACATGCTTCTGAGGTGGCTCAGTGGTAAAGAATCTGCCTGTTGATGGAAGAGCCACGGGAGACATAATTCATTCCTTGGGTTGGAAAGATCCCCTGGAGAAGGAAATGGCAGCCCACTCCAGTATTCTTGCCTGGGAACTCCCATGGACAGAGGAGCCTCGTGGGCTACAGTCTATGGGTTTCAAAGAGTTGAACACACACACATCTTCTACCTAACTCATAAACAAAAATAACTTTGCAGTACTTGTAACATCTCTTAATTCATCAGGGCCAAGGATTACATGTCAAAATCATTTGCTTTGTTTTCTAGTTGATTGTTGACATTGGTCCTAAAATCTTCAACTCTGTGTGGATAGAACATTGAAAAGAAGGAGGTTGTGGGGAGAGATGAGGCCAGAGGAGTTACGTTGTTACAGGCCTTACCTGCTTGCTATTTATAATACTAGAGATGTATCTAACAGGACTTTGACAGGACTTTGAAAGTTTTAGGATTCTTTGTTTGTTAGTTTGTTTGGCCTCACAGGCCTTTATTGAGAAGAAAAAAAATATCTCTAGTGTAAACCGAACCTGGAAGAGTTAAATCTGAAGTTGTTTTGGTTGAAAAATCAGAAAGTGGGAGACCTAGAGCCCGTGGTCCTTTAAGGTGCCACTCAAGCCCTGTCCCCTTAGTCTCTCGTGAAGAACAGTTTGAAACCACTGCTTTTAGCTTGACTGAGAAACGTGATAAAATGTCCTTTGAACAAAGTGCCTTTGCATTACCAGAGCAAGAGGGAAGAAATTTCACCAATCCCTGTTAAGTATTAGACACTGAGCCAGTAACTCTTAAAATATCTCAATCCTCATGGCAATATAATGAGTAGATATCACCAATTTGTGAAATGAGGAAAAAGAAACTTCAAATTCGTGGTTAGAGGTTTTTTTTTTTAAAGTATCTATAGAATCTCAGCTCTCAGAAACAGTACAGTCAACAGAGCTTTTTGCAATGATAGTTACAAACGAAGGTTCTATATCCGTGCCGTCAAATATAATAGAAAGTAGGTGTATGTGGCTACTGAACCACCTGAAAGGTGGCTGGTATAACTGAAGAACTGAATCTTAAATTTATTTGCTTTTAATTCACTTTCATTTAAATAGGTAGATAGCATCTCCTGTATGTGAAAATTCAGCTCTAGGTAACAATCTCATTCAAACTGATTTGTTCTCCAGTGATGCTCTTACTTTCATTTCCTTGGAAAGATTATTATGTGATTTATTTTTATCTTAGACTCTGTTGTTATGTGTATCACATAAATATTTAATTTCACTTATTTAAGCTAAAACGCTGACAATCATGCCTCAATAAAAGCATTTATGGGATTTGATTTTTCCTCCTTAAAAGGAGGACTAGGTCTTTAGCTGATTGATTAATGTTTAGTCAGCACCCACTTTGTGCCAGGCACTGAGCTGGACCCTGGGAATGCCGCGGTAGCAGGGCAGTCAGTGTTGTCGGGAAATTCACCAGTCTCTGTGGAGAAAACGTAGACATAACAAGCAGTTGCATTGGAACCTTAGAGAATATGGAGGACTTGGCCACTTGGAAAGGAGTGGATGAGTCAAAGTGCAGGAAAGTTTTCCTGGAGGAAATGCCTGAGTTAGAGGCCTGAATAATGAGGCAGGGTTAGCTTTTCCAAGAAGACGTGGAGGAGCAGTAGAGACTGTTGTTTGTGATGTCTTCAGCTGGAGAGCAGGGACTGCAAAGCAGGGATGGAAGTTCAGTGGGATGGACTGTAACACAGGATACGAAGTTCAGATGATGTATCCTACACAGCTCAGTTCTCTGGGGGCACATAGCAGGGCACAGAGGCTAGGAATGGCTGGTAGGGGACAGAGTAATGAGCAGAAATTATAAAACCTGAATGGTATTGTGAAGTTTAATAAAAAGCAGGGTTTTTTTCATAGAGTTATTACTGCACTTACTAGTCATGCTTACTTTCATTACCATCCCTTTGTTAATTAATTCTATCTTGAGAGAATTAATTAGGGAGATCACTCAGTAAGAACTGTAAATCTCTACTTTTAGAAAGATGATTCTCCTCTTACACCTCAGGAATATCCTTTTTGTACAAATCTGAAGTCCTCTTGAAATGATCATTTTTCTTAAACTGCCCTAACATAATACCTTAAAGGCTTGCTAAGATGCACGTGTCTGTGCTCAGTCATGTCCGGCTCTTTGCAAGCCCATAGACTCTAGCCCACCAAAATTCTCTGTCCGTGGGATTTTCTGGGCAAGAACATGGGAGTGGATTGCCATTGCCTTCTCCAAAGGATCTTTCTGACCCAGGGATCAAACCTGCGTCTCCTACTTTGGCAGGTAGATTGTTTACCACTGTGCCACTTGAGAAGCTCCACTTGAAAGATGGCCAGTATATAAGCTTTTCCATTATCAGTTTTTAAATTATTTTTTGATGCAGTATAGTTGATTTACAGTGTCACGTTAGTTTCTCCTGTATAGCCATGTGAATCGTATACATGTGTCCACTCTCTTTTAAATTCTATTCCCATGTAGGTAATCACTGAGTATCGAGTAGAGTTCCCTGTGCTATATAGTAGGTCCTCATTATACTTATCTATTTTATACATAGTAGTATGTATATGTCAATAAATCCTGATCTCCCAATTTATCTCTCCTCCCTCCTCATATCAGTTTTATGCTTAATCTTTACTTTCCTCATCTATGAATAAAGAAAATATTAGTGGCCCAGTGTATTTAGCATTGATGGAGGTAGTAGCACTGCCTAAGAATTAAACCTCATACATGAGTATATTACTGTCATATTCAGTTTCTTCCTTGAGAGCTGAATATATGGGACCTGCTTTTATGTATATACATATCATGTAAAATAGTATACATTAATTCAGTGTCTGATGATGATATTGATAACTAAGAATTTCACTCAGCATACTTGTCATCTTCTTACACCACTAACCTAATGAGAAGTGGGCATGATTTTCAACAACTCACCATTAAGCTTTACATTGATACACACCTGCTCTAAACATGTGAAAAACCTGTTTAGAAATGAGCACCTTGTAGAATATAGGGACCATTTAATTAGGGTCTTTACTCCAAAGTCACTGCAGATGGTGACTGCAACCATGAAATTAAAAGATGCTTACTCCTTGGAAGAAAAGTTATGACCAACCTAGATAGCATATTGAAAAACAGAAACATTACTTTGCCAACAAAGGTCCATCTATTCAAGGATATGGTTTTTCCTATGGATGTGAGAGTTGGACTGTGAAGAAGGCTGAGCACCAAAGAATTGATGCTTTAGAACTGTGGTGCTGGAGAAGACTCTTGAGAGTCCGTGGGACTGCAAGGAGATCCACCAGTCCATTCTAAAGGAGATTTGTTATTATAAATGACAGGGTGTTATTATAAATGACAGAGTGCCCTGGGTGTTCTTTGGAAGGAATGATGCTAAAGCTGAAACTCCAGTACTTTGTCTACTTCATGTGAAGAGTTGAATCATTGGAAAAGACTCTGATGCTGGAAGGGATTGAGGGTAGGAGGAGAAAGGGACGACAGGATGAGATGGCTGGATGGCATCACCAACTGAATGGACGTGAGTCTAAGTGAACTCCGAGAGTTGGTGATGGATAGGGAGGCCTGGTGTGCTGCAATTCATGGGGTCGCAAAGAGTCAGACACGACTGAGCAACTGAACTGAACCTTCATACTTGTATTTTAGTATGTTTAATTTCTTGCTAAATATTGATGAACTTCATAATCTTCATAATTCCAAGAGGATTTAATTAATTTTAACTCTTGGAAGCATGTCTGTAAAAAATGAAATCAGAGCAGTATTATGCCTATAGAAATCACTCAGATATTTCCCCTTGAACAACAGCAAAGTATGGTTGAAATGTAGGGAACTGAGCCATATGAACCAATGTCAGTCAGACTTGTCATATAATTTTCTCTATTTTGATGTCTTCTATTACCTTCTTTTTCTGTTCATGCATGATGGTTTTAATGTTTTACATGGAGGAATTATATAAAAAATTAGTGTAGTTTCAGTGGCTGATTTTGTGCAACAAACATTAAATCAGTTCCCATGAACAGCCCCTTGGTGCAACCCTTAATAAATGCAAACTTTATTTTTAGTAATGACCTTTCGTAATGTGAGCCTTGATCCATTGAGATGCTCTTCACTTTTGATGCATCTCCAAATCCCTTTTTTTATGCATTTTAAATCAACACACGCTTGCTCTGAATTTATGCATGTGGATTGACGGAGATGTAATTTAAACACATCTGTTCAAATATGCATTTCAGATCAACTTGGTGCCGGTTCTCATAATACGATGGAGTTCTTGACGAGTATTATATCCCTAAAGTACACAACAGATGGCATTTATTAGAGAATGAATGGAAATGAAGTTTAAGGATGTTGAGCTTTTTGTCTTAAGTCATTCATTTTTTAGTCATAAAACAATAATGGTTTGAAGTCCTGTGCCCCTGTGATAAAGCTTTGGGTTAGCCTGTTCTGTTTTAGATGAATGTCTCTTTGTCAAGTCAAGATTAAAAATATTTTTGTTGAGTGCTCACCATTGCTGAAAAAGTTAGATAAAAAAGAGATAGAGTAAATAGTAGGCTGTTAAAAATTAGATACTAGCTATAATTAATACTTTATAAGCCATATACATAATAGATTTAACTAGATTGAATAGCTTCTTGGAAAATCTGTATCACTTTAGGCATATGTCAATGAAGAGTTTCAGATTTATTAAAAATATTGTTACATTAATACTTTGGGGTTCTTACTTCAATGCTAAAAGTGAGATGTCTGTATTAATCTTCAAAGCCAACCTTTGTAACTTTTAGTACTTGTACTAAAATAAATGACATAGTATAATGTCATTTATAATAACAATATTGTTT
>SJYC01091272.1:0-61456 GCA_006408675.1 Madoqua kirkii
CTAATAATTTTAATAGGTCTGATCCTTTTTCTGATCATTTTTACTGCTTTGAGACATCATGTGTGTTAGTCTTACTTTTTTCACATGTGCAGTTTGAAGCTCATAATTTATTGAGACCTAAAGAATGATATTGAATCATCCTTCTTATACTTTTGCCAATAAAACACCAAATTGCAAGGAAAATATTGAAGTGAATTAGAATTAGAGCACCACATTTTTTGTAGCATTTCAGATATAGTATGGAGTGTATATTTGTACATATTTTTAGTCAGTCTAAATAATAAGTATTTTAAAATACTTGGAATTTTCTTAAATGCTGGCCTACCTACTACATAGGTAGTATTCTCTTCACACGTCCCTGACTGATTTCTGAGAACTAATCGTAAGATCAGAGCAGAGGCATAGTTGGAAATATTCTCATTAATTCCATTCCCAAGTTATTTAATGAACCTTTTTGCAAGTAAATAACTAGTATAAGTCGGGGAAAGTGCATCAAGATTTCTCTTATTTAAGCTAATTGAACATTTTCATCATTCTTTCAGAATTAATACTACTATGAAAATGTAAATACAGAAGGTCTTCTAGATTCTAAAAAGCTTAACAGCTAGTAATTATATTTATTGGACTCACAGTTTCAGTAAATTTGTAAAAATGGTCATTTAAAAATATTAGTCTTTTGAAAACTTATACCATCTCAAAAAGCAGCATTTACTCACAATTAGCATTAAATATTTGCATTAATATTCTGTTTTACACCCCTTAAAATTTCCTCACAGACTCTGAAATCATATGCAATTAATTTAGAATTTGGTCTACTTCAAACTTGTTTGATTTTTCTCATGTACTGAAGAGAATTATTTACTAGGCAATTAACAGTGTAAATATGAGATTTTTTTATCTGGTTCACCTAAGGAACCCAGTTATTTTGAAGAATCTAAGTAGAATGATTTGCATATACAAAATCAATGTATACATGAGTTTCAACATTAAGGTGTCGTCTCTAGTCTTAGTCAGTCTGTGTTGTTATATACTTTGAAACCTAAATTGCATTTACTTTTAAATTCTAACTGAAGTCTTTCACTAATTCATAGTGTGCTACCCTCACCCCTGTTATTGGTCAGCTTTTTTGTAGATGATCAAATGTATTTATGCATTGAACACCCTCTTCCTTAACATTTATGATAACTACTGTAAAGGTTTGTCTTTTCTTTTTTGCTCTGGACTTGAAGGCCAAAGTAAGCAGATGAATTCATCCTGAACCCAGTTACATGGGATCAAGAAGGATGCTGGGTGAGGGGGTGGAGCAATAGGTACTTTCCTTTGGGAATTCCCCACAGTCCAGTGCCAAGTTCATTCCAATTCATAGCCTAGTACAGTAGCCAATTGTCTTTGTCACTGCAGTGTTTCACAGGCGATTTCTAAGATTTTTTTTCCTCTAATTTCCTAGGGGAGATGGACTCGTCTCTGTCATTTCTGCTGTGATCTATTACTTTTATTTTTAGTTGTGGATTTTTTTGTTCAGAAGCAGTTTTATGTCAACTGTAAAAAAAAAATTGCTAATTGAAGTTATTGACATAGTTTTATTTCACATGCTTTATTTAAAACTTACTATTAAAGCATATGTTTTTTATGATATTTAAAAGTAATTTTGATAATTACCTTAAAAGAAAAAATATTTTTATATCACAATAAAAATTTAAAATATATTTTCCAAATATGCTGTTTCATTCTTCTCTGTGCATTTTGTCTCTTTTTCTGTTTAGCAGCACATAGACAAATTCCAGACCTTGGAACTTTTACTAATTAAAGTTCAGCCAAGTGAATAGCTGGGTGAGACTAAGCAGAAAGCAAGAAACATTTTAAAAAATGAACTGTCATTCTTTCACACAATATTGTAGCATACTCATGGAGAAACTCAATAGCCAAAGAGAAATGACTGCCAAAATGCTAACGGGAAATTTTTAAAACTTTCAAAAAAATTAACACCCTAAAAACTTACAGAAAGTTAGGGGGGCACATATAAAAAGTTTGCATCAGAGTCAGTCTGGAAATCTCATCAGCATCCTTGCCTAGTAAAAATAAAAAGGAACAACACACCATTCTGATGGCAAATACTTTTTATTTTGGAGTACCGTGCATAGCCACACTGTTGGACAGTTGTTCGGATTAAGATGTTCAGAGATGCTAAGACAATAACAACAAAATTTCCCTGCCACTCTTTTTGATGAAGCTTTTGAAAGAATACTCCAGCAAAATTAAGGAGAACAGAATAGTCAAGAATTAGGATGACACAGGATCCAGGGAAAAAAGGTGATTGAAGTAAAGACCAAGGAACCATATTCAAGGATGAGAGCTGGTCCATTATGAAAGCAACTCATGCTTGAAGAAAGTTAGGATGTCATTTCCAGAGAGAAAAATGGAACCGGTGAATTATATGGTACTCTGAAAATTTAGAAAATAATATTGAATTTTGACAGAACTGATGGATCTGGAAAACATTTAATTAAATACATAGAAGAGTAAACATTCTTTTTAAAAAAATCAGGCAGTTATTCTAAAAAAAATTAAATGTGCAAAAGAAACCTTACTGATAGCATACCAGTTGACTAGAGTGACCAATATCTTAGCAATTATACCAATGGAAATACCGTTAATACTGTTAACTAAAAGTTGAGCACTGATTATGTTGGGAGGAGAAGGATAAAGTAGTTTAAAGAGCTAAATCCTTGTTGAAGTCAGCAAATGCTGCCTAACAATCAGTAAATCTAGAAATATCAGAATAAGCATCAGTACTAAAATGTAAAAGAAAAGACAAACTGAATTATTTTAAAAATAGATACTTTGGGGGAATGGTGGGGGGCATGTTTTTCATAAACTTTAACTATTTAGGGCATTTTAAAACTCTTTGCAAATGTCTTTTTCCTAAAAATAAAATTTAATTTTTAAAGGAATAATGGTGTTTAAAATGTCAAGGAAGTAGAATAATTTTGGATTGCAGTTAACTTTGTACATTTTTTGTCTCATTATTTTCTAGAGTTCCTGGAATAACTATTGCTACAGATATTATCTGTGGTTTTCCTGGAGAAACAGACCAAGATTTTCAAGAAACAGTGAAACTTGTTGAAGAGTACAAATTTCCAAGTCTCTTTATTAACCAGTTTTACCCAAGACCAGGAACTCCTGCTGCAAAAATGGAACAAGTTCCAGCACAAGTGGTAAGACACTTTTCTTGTAAGATATTAAATTTAGCCAGTAGCTATAACAGTGCAGCTCTGCGGTCTACCTTCACACAACCAGCTCATGGTAAGACCCTTAAGTTACAAATTATGGAGTGTGTTTCCAGTTGGAGTCAGGGGCAGGGAGACCTTAGTACACTAAATGACCTTAGGCGACTAAAATGTTACTTTTTTTTTTTTTCCTCTTGGGAAATGAGGATCAGATAACACTGGGAAAAAATTTTTTTAACTTATATTTAGTACTAACTGTAGTTACAAGATAAGTCCTTGGATGTTTGAAACTAAGGCATAATTTAAATATCTGGGCGTGAAGGAGGCTTCCCTCCTTCATAAGAGCTGCTTTTCATAATTTGTTGCTTACTGGGAGTCCCCTGGTTTTCTTCCCTTTCCATGGGATAGATTTGATGCTGTCTATTTCAGATGTGGTCTTGCTCTCACAATGAACTTCAATTTCATTCTTACATGTTCATTGATGTATTAGAATAAGATGACATGAAATATATGTGAAAGAGTCTGAGATCCAAGAAAGGCCAACTGTTTCCCAGAATGCCCTAGAAATGCTGCTTTTCATAATTTGTTGCTTCTGGGAGTCCCCTGGTTTTCTTCCCTTTCCATGGGATAGATTTGATGCTGTCTATTTCAGATGTGGTCTTGCTCTCACAATGAACTTCAATTTCATTCTTACATGTTCATTGATGTATTAGAATAAGATGACATGAAATATATGTGAAAGAGTCTGAGATCCAGGAAAGGCCAACTGTTTCCCAGAATGCCCTAGAAATTAATAGCCTCACACAATTTCTCACACAATAGCCAATTTCAGTTAAATTCATTGGCTCAAGATAAAAAAATATTAGTAAGCCTTAAGAGGAAGTAGATTATTTTCAATGAAAATTTTCTCCTTTGTTTCTGATAACTAAAATTGTGTGCTACCATTAATTTTTCATAAACATAAAAAAGTCAAATGAATTCCTTGCTTTTTATATCTAAATTACAATTTTTACTGACATATAATATGCATACAACAAAATTACCTCTTTCCAGCATGTGGTTTTTCAAATTTTGATAAATGCATTCACTAGTGTAACTGCACCTACCATCAAAATATGGAACAGTTCCGTCAGGTCCCCTCAAATTCCCTTTTACTTTTTTGTGGCCATCTACTCTCTCCATCCCCAGCTCCTGGCAACTACTGTTCTATTGTCCTTAAATAGTCTAATTCATTCTTTTCTAAACTTTTTTAATAAAAAAAATTTTTTTGAGCTATGAAATACATGCAGAAAAGTGTGTTTCTAAATGTTTTCTCCTCATCTCTTTTCTGGTTTCTGACTGTTTGCGGTAGCGAGGAGTGAGGTGAACAGCAGCAGTGACATGTTTGGTCCCTACAGAAGTAAAGCTGCTGTCCACCCATGGGGCTGCTGGAAATGCAGGCTCTGAAGCCCCACCTCACCCCAGACCTCCCCATTCAGTCTTCCTCTCCAAGTGATTTGTGTGTACATTAAAATTGTGGTCTTGGAAGAAGACTCTTGAGAGTCCTTTGGACTCTTGCAAGGAGATCTAACCAGTCCATCCTAAAGGAGATCAGTCCTGGGTGTTCACTGGAAGGACTGATGCTGAAGCTGAAACTCCAGTGATTTGGCCACCTGATGCCAAGAACTGACTCACTGGAAAAGACTCTCATGCTGGGAAAGATTGAGGGCAGAAAAAGGGGACGACAGAGGAGGAGATGGTTGGATGGCATCACTGATGTGATGGACATGAGTTTGAGTAAACTCCAGAAGTTGATGATGGACAGGGAAGCCTGGCGTGCTGCAGTCCATGGGGTCGCAAAGAGTCAGACACAACTGAGCGACTGAACTGAACTGATCCTAGTTTACCATTGCTTTACTCATCTATTTTTAATCTGTCCTCAAATCCACCTAAGGAATTTCTAACTTTAATTAATCTATTGTTTGCTTCTAGAGTTACAGTATTCTTTTTTATATAGATTCTAGTGTTCTGGTGAAGTTCCCCATACTTGCCTTTGTATTTTTATGTTTAATCAGTTACCTTAAAGCCCGTACTGAATTCTCTAATATCTGAATCTAATGTCAGTTTGTTTGTATTGACTTTTTTTCCCTTGATTTTGATGACTTGTCTTCTCTTTCCATATATATGATCATTTTCATTCTATGATTACCTTTGTCTATTAATTAAAAAAAAAAAACAGCTATAGGTTCTAGACTGTAATATATCTTCCTCTGGGCAGACTCTGGTTTTGTTAGATTTTAAGGTAAGGACTAATTATTGCAACTGATCTGAGACTGATTTTTGAAACTATTTTTCGATCTTTCTGAGGATTGGGTTATTTCTAGCTTGCCCTAACTTTTTGAAGGCAGACAGTGGCCTGTTGGTATTTAACAGCTGACATTCAGTGGGATGGGTTCTGACTTGTAGCTTTTGCCAATTTCCATAGTGTAAATACTTTCACTGTTGCCAATTTCAAATCACCAGTGTGATATCACTCAACATGAAATTGGAAAGAAAAACACAGAATCAACTCTTGTGAACTGGTAAGAAGCCTGAGCAAACCAAAATTCTGTACTGGTTAGCAGGGCTTTTTCTTTATGGGAGGTTTTCAACTTTTAATTTTTGTCTCTGCAAGCTCATGAAAATCTTTCAGGCTCTGCATAGTCACTCAGTCTCTTAGCTTTTACTTGGCTTCTCAGGCTCCCATCCACTGCTTACAAATTGCTAACTACCCAGAGGGGAAAAGTAGATTCAAATATTGAGCTTTTTCTCTAGGATCTTAATTTCTCAGATTCTCACTGCCTCGATAGCTTTTTGATGTTGAACAGTACATATTCTAAATTGTATTCACCTTTTCTAACTGTTGTTGCCAAGATCACTGGTCTGATACAAGCTGATTTGCCTTAGCCAGAAGCAGAACTCTGCATAAAATCAACTTTCAGATGCTTTTTATTCTTTCATCTTTTACACATAACCCCTTAGCATCTCCTTTACATTTTTAGACTTCAGTCATCCAGCCGTGGCATAGCAGAACCTTTCTTTTTTTAATGACTTTATATATTTTAGAGCAGTTTTAGATTCAAAGCAAAATTGAGTAGAAGGGACATTGAGTTCCATTATAGTCTGCCACATACACAGGCAGCTTCCCCCGATACCAGCATCGCTTGCCAGAGTGGTATGTTGATTATATCATTATCACCCCAAATCAGTAGCTTATATTTCATTTTACTCCACATTCTGTGGGTTTGGGGAAATGTGTAAAGACATGTAACTACCATTATAGCATCGTACAGAATAGTTTGATCTTCTGTACAAATCCTCTGTGCTCTCCCTTGTCATTGCTCCCCTGCCCCTCAGTACTACTGTCTTCATAATTTTGCCTTTTCAGCTATGTCATATAGTCGGGACCCTAGGGTATTGTAGCCTTTTCAGATTGTCTTATTTCACTTAGTAGTATGCAGTTAAAGCTTCTCCATGTCCTTTTACGGCTTAATAGCTCATTTCATTTTAAAACAACAGAAATTCATTGTCTGACAATTCTGGATACTAAAGCCCAGAGGCAGGCCCCTGCTGGACCACACAGGAGAGCCCTTCCTTGCCTCTTGCTGGCTTTAGGTGGTTTCCTGATCGGCTTCCCTTCGCTTATATCTGCCTTCATGGTCACATGATGTCCCCATGTGTCTCTTGTCTTCATATGCCTGTCTTCTTGTAACGGCTCCGGTCAGAACAGGTTTGGGACCCGCTGCACTTCTTATCTCAACTTCTTACACCTGCAGTAACCCCCTTTTCAAATAAGGTTGTGTTCTGAAGGAAAGGGGTTATGACTTCAACATACAACACAATCCACGCGCTTCTCTAAATTTCTGGAATTATGCTCTAGGTGAAAACTGTAGCCTGAAAGACTTTCATCTTTATAAAATTCAGAATCTTAAATAAAGGGAATTAAGTATTAGTGATGAAACTTTAGAGGCTTTCCGTCGAAGAGAGGATGTATCATGTGCCTTGAATCTCATTGGTTTTCTTAAATTTATCTAAAGTTAATAATTGTCTACTTTAAAGTAGGTTCTTTCGAAATTCCTTAGTAACTAGACTTCACTAAAGTAAAACATGGCTACCAAATACTTAGATAGGAAATTTTCCCCTAATTTGTTTCCCATTTCCTTATCTAAAAAATCAATGAGAATAATAGGCTCTAACCCATACTGAAAGAAAAACAAAATAACAGTTACTTTCAAACAACACTCTTTATCCTGTCTTTAGAATGCCTTTTAGTGAAACTATGTTGTTGCCTTGAATATATTGTATTTCCATTAAAATCAAACTTCCCAAATGTTCTTTCCAAAGGTCAAATTCTTAGCTATCATTTCCAGACTTTCTTTTTAAGAAAATTTTGATGAAGAATAAATAATGAAACCCTAATGAAGTCTGTGTTTTAAGAGGCCTATGACTTGAAAAAAAAATAATTTTTAGGTGACAAGACTAGCTTTGGAATGTTCATGTTGGTTTAAAACATTACCTTGTAATATTAAATCCACCTGCTTGCTTGTCTTACATCTTGGAACCAGAGATAGAGATAATGTGTTTAGATCTGTGTTAGCATAAAATACTCATAACTCACTCACGTGCAGTTTCTAGTACATTTACCCTAGGGATAACGCTTCTTCCTCAGCTCTGAAGAGGGTAGCTGCTTGTTTCTGAGACAGCTGCAGGGCCATCCTGCAGCTTCACTGGAGCTTCACTGAAAATGTCCCCAGTGGATTTTGCTGGGGGAGTGAATTTTTGCTGGAGATATTTCGGATCAGGGCGAGGTGACCACTTGGAATAGATGTCAAATAAGAAATGTTCTTAAATCATATGCAGATTTAAGAAAGTGACATATAACTGCTCTCTCAAATCTAGCTGCCTATGAATTCTTTAAAAACAGCAGAATGGAGAAATAAAGCAGATAGACAAGAACTTTGTCACTTTCTTTAAATGTTTTTAAAACTTTATGTTTTTTTCTGAGTATGATGTAAAAGTTTAACAGGTCAATATTTTAGAGAATCTCAAGTTGCCTTAATGGAAGGAATTCTGATATTTTTACCTTGGTTGATAGCATAATTATATTATTTACATAGTTTCTGATTTTCAAATTAAACTTTTTTCTTTGGGAAGAGAGGGAAAAGTATTTTCCAGAGTTTTTATACTCTAGATTATTCATTGTATTTTATTCTAAATCAATTTCCAATCATACCTCAAGGCAAGCCCTTTTTCTCCTGATCTTTTTCATTTGATTTATCTTTTCAGAAGGAATATTTTGGGTTTCTTTTTTTCTGGACATGTCATATCTCTTTTTACTTCCATTTTTGATAGCGTTTTTAGCCTGACAGTGGTTTTGTTTTTATAGATGTCAGCAGATTCTTTAGAATCTTTTATGATGACTCTAGAGTAACAGTGAGAAGTATGAGCTGGAATTTCATCCATATAGATGGTTGGGAATCACCTACCTTGTATGAGTTTTAATGCAGATGGTATTCATTTAACAAATGGAGAAGCAACTTGAATAGTCTCTAAGGCCCCTTGAGACTCTTAATTGTCTTTGATTCTCTATCATTTGGTCTTAAGGCCACCATTCAAACCAATATTTAGAAACTTTGGATGCCATAGTTTCCTAGATCATCCACTTAAATATATTTTCTACATTTCCCTATTCTTTCCCCTTTTCCTTTATTTTAAATCTGATGACTTTTTGTTTGTATAATCAGTTAATTAAATGGCTTTTTCTTGACTATAAACTACTAATAGTAAACATAATAATTTGGTTTTTGTGGGGACTTGTAATGGTGGCAGTAAGACCAACTGTGGTAGAGAGAATAATTGACTCCCCAAAATGTCCACAGACTAATCCTCACACCTGTGAATGTGTTGCCTTACAGAATAAAAAGGGCTTTTAAGATGTGAGTAAGTAAAAGCATGTAAAATGGGTGGGCTCAGTGTAATCTCAAGAATTCTTCTAAGAGGAAGGCAAGAAGGTTAAACCTACAGAGAGGAGATGTAAGATCAGAAGCAGAGATAAGTAATATGCTTTGAAGATCAAGGACAGGACCATGAGCTAAGGGTTGCATGTGGCCTCTATAAACTGGAAAAGGCCAGGAACAGATTCTCCCTTAGATATTCCAGAAGGAACACAGCATGGCCATCACCTTGATTTTAGCCCATGAGACATGGTTGTAGGCTTCTCACCTCCGAAGCTAGAAAAGAGGCAACATCGGTGAGACCGCTGTTAATCTTTACTGCCAGAGCGGGGTTTTTGTTTGTTTTTTAAGGTGATTGCTCCTGATTCCTCACAGCCTGAATCATTCTTCAGAAAACCCCAGCCCTCCCTCCATGAATCCTCACTGCCCCTACCTTGATTTATGCACTCTAAATCTGACCCTTTGCCTGCCTGCCTGCCACGGAGCACTGCCTAACTTTCTATTAAGTCCTGATGTGACGGTAATATTCCATTATCATCTAAACCATTTCTCATGTAGTCAAGCCCACAGGACTAGACATATGTAGAATGTAACTCTAGGATGGAGCCATGTTTTGCTTAGGATGGTAAAGATAAGAAAAAGCACAGATTTTTGTTGGTACCTGAAACCCTTTCATATGACTCTTCTGTTAAATACAAGCCATTGTAAGAAAAAATTAAAATTAAGAGATGGCTATATTTTAGAACCATGGTTTGTCTTGAAAACCTTAGTATTTCAAGTTTCCTAAGATAACCCAATTTTAGGACAGTGAAAAGTCGGATATGATCTAACCTTGAGTTCAGTGATGGCAGTCTGAGTTCGTACTTTATGGTGACCTCATAGAAAGGTTTTGTTTTTTTTTTAACCTTTCTTAGAAAAAAATTTGCTTGTTTCTTATGATTTTTTTAGATTTTTTTCTTTCATTTTGGCATTTATTTTTAGCCTGCTTATTTTATGAATTTATAATTACCAATTAGTGGGAAGGTATGTGGTTATAAGTTTTCTATCATATGCTGAGTAACTATGGGTATTCAGGTTGAGAAGGACTGAGTGATTTTGTATTAAATAAAGAGAATATAAACTCTATCCTTGGCAAAGTCATCTTTATTATATTATAGTCTAACTTTTTTTCAGTGAGATTACATTGTTTGATTCATACAAGTTTCATGATCATGTTTATTTCATGATTAAGGACTATCTTTATTTTTGCTACTACTAATAAATTACCTTTATCAAAATAGTATGTAAGATTAAAAGATATATTGGCAGGGAAAAGAACCTTCCATTGTTTGAATGTTAATATGTGCCTGAATCTTATAGTCTGTATTTTTCATGTACTTTGTCCTATGTTATTCCTCCAACAAAACTTTTAGGTATTGTTTCATACTTTAGTGGTGAGTTAGGTGAGACTCAGAGAAGTTAAATAAACTCATCCATGGACTTCCCTGATGGCTCAATGGTAAAGAATCCACCTGCCAGGGCAGGAGATGCAGTTTCCATCCCTGGGTCAGGAAGATCCCCTGGAAAAGAAAATGACAGCCCACTCCACGATTCTTGCCTGAAATGTGCCGTGAACAGAGGAGCCTGGCAAGCTGCAGTCCACGCGGCTACAAAGAGTACCCGACTGAGCATGCACATACACATCAGTGACATGTCTGAGACCCCAATCTTTTCTGACTCTTGGCTCCATACTCTTATAAACAGTAAAATAAGTCTTTATCCCACAGAGTCAAAATAATTTAAGAATATTTTGACCAAAAAGTATTGGTTGCCAAAGTTGTTTTTCTGTCATAGCAGTGATTTCTACAAATTTTTATTTCTTAAAAATGATTTTTAACTGATAGAAAAGTTGTATACCTCCAGCATACCGTTTACCCAGACTTACCAATTTTTAACATTTCCCTACATTTGCTTTTTCTCAAGAAACAGACACTTAGACATTGGCTTTTCCCCCTAACCTACAATGGAATATAATCAGAGAAAATGCACACACACACACTCACAAAACTGACCTCATGCTGCTTTGCCCCTTAATATTTAGTGTGCATTTCCTAAAAACAGTTTCTTGATCACAATATTGTATCACATTCAGAAAGCTTAACAGGGACACAGTGCTTTCTCTAACCTACAGTTCAGATTCCAATTTTGTCAAGGATCCCAACATTGTCCTTCATAACTGTCATTTTTCTGATATGGGACTCAGTTCAGAATCTTACATTTAAGCTCTTTAGTCCTCGTTAATCAAGATAGTTTCTCAGATTTTCTTTATATTTCATGGTGTGTTGACACTTTTTAAGAATAATGGCCAGTCATTTTATGGTTTTATGGAATGTCCCTCAACTGGGGTGTGAATTTTCCTCCTGTTTAGATTCATGTCACATATTTGGCACTGTTTAAGTAAACAAATGATGTTATATCCTTAGCATATCACATCCGGAGACACATAATGCCTTTCTGTCCCTTGATGGTGATCATGCGGTTAAGGTGGAGTCTGGTTTTCTCCACTGAATACTTATCTATTTTTAGCAAAAGAATATTTAATCTCAAGTATTTAATAGGATCATAGATAGGGATAATACAAAAAAAAAGGCCTTGAAAACTCAGAATTTTAGTGGTTTAATTCACACTTGCAATTCTATGATAGCTTGAACTGCCATAATGATGTAATCGAAACAAATTTTCATTTCTTAGTTTTAATATATTCTAAATCTTCAGATTTTTTTCTATCAGTTTTTAATCCTTAGGGTGCAATTGTTTTAAACAAGATACTTTTCCCATCTTTTAACTGAAGCATAGTTGCTTTATAATGTGTTAGGTGTACAGCAGAGTGATTCAGTTTTGTGAATATATATATTTATGTATTTTCTCAGATTATATTCCATCGTGGGTTATTGCAGGAAACTGAATATAGTTATGTGTGCTATGCAGCAAATCCTAGCTGTCCGTCTGTTTTTTTATTTAATGTAGTGTAAATCTGTTAATCCCAAATTCCTAATTTATCCCTCCCCACCCTTGAACATGACACCTTTAAATTGAGTGTACAGTGACAGAGAGGGGAAACTGAAATTGAAAAGGCAGAAAAATTGTTTCATTGACATGCCTGATATTTACACAGCAAATAAGCACATGTAGAACTTTCATTCTTAAAAATTGTGCATTTCAAAAACTTGTGTGGTTCAAGAGGAGCTAGGGAAATTCATAGAACTTTAACATTTGGAGGGAGTTCATAGGTCATGAGTGAGATATTTCTCCTGAAATACTGTTATACTTACCAGCTCTGTTGGAATATACTCAGTGTCAAAGTCATACTGTTGGAATAAGAAATATTTTCCATGTATCTTTTATTCCTTTACTGTCTTTCCTCTTGAACTTTGTTATCGGTGAAATGAAATGGTATCCTCTCAAACTACCTTCTGAGTCATTTTAACTTATTATTTTAGGACAAACAAATATAAAAATGTGGAGGGCGAATTCTGTATGTAAATTCCATGGCGGAATTCAGTTACTGTTGGTTCTACTTGGAATCAAGCACAGAAACATGATTGAGATCACTGGGGACATTACAGAGTTAATGGAAAGATTCAGTAATTGATGGATCTCTTCCCAACTAACTTGATATTAAGTCTTAGAGAGCCCAGGAGCTCCGGGACCCCCCAGGGAGCAGCCCTCTTTATTCAGATGCTATTAAAATGAAAATCAGAGTGTGCTTCAAGGGTCTAGAAAGGTTATCCAAATGGATAATTTGTCAGGTACCTGAAGTCCTATTCCATTAGAGAATTTAAAGACCACTGTGAAGTAGTTTAATTTGATTTCATCTTCTATTAGCAGCCAGAATTATACAGGGACAGATTGGAAGATGGAAAGAGGCGCTCTGCCTGCACCTTGCGCCAGTGTAACGCAGCCACAGCAGTCAGCGTGCCCATAATGACCAAAAACATGGAGCTGGGGAGCAATTTAAGTCTCTTGATCCCTTTGGAAATTGGATCTGCTGTTTTTAAAGATACAGTTAAAACTATAGTTAGGGTCAAAAAAGTCAAAAGT
Organism: Madoqua kirkii; assembly: GCA_006408675.1. NCBI lineage: Eukaryota > Metazoa > Chordata > Mammalia > Artiodactyla > Bovidae > Madoqua > Madoqua kirkii. The sequence continues at coordinate 13,280 of SJYC01091272.1, forward strand.
GTTAGTCTAGGTCTCTAATTCTAGGTCAGTGGGTCTTAACATTTTTTGAGAATTTGATATTATATATAAATATATATATATATAATATTTACTACCAACCCACTCCAGTACTCTTGCCTGGAAAATCCCATGGACGGAGGAGCCTGGAGGGCTGCAGTCCATGGGGTCGCTGAGGGTCAGACACGACTGAGCAACTTCACTTTCACTTTTCACTTTCATGCATTGGAGAAGGAAATGGCAACCCACTCCAGTGTTCTTGCCTGGAGAATCCCAGGGACGGGTGAGCCTGGTGGTCTGCTGTCTGTGGGGTCGCATAGAGCCGGAAGTGACTTAGCAGCAGCAGCAGCACACATATATACATACATATATATCCATACAAGTGCATTCTTTCCAGAAAAAGGCAAATTTTCCTAAAAATGTTAATGTTTTTAGAGTGCTTAGATATCCTTAAGCCACCCATGGTACGGAACAGTGTGCAGAGTGATGTGTGTCTCCTGATTGACCCACTGTTGACTCTGTTACTTCCTGTCCACAGTTGGACGTTTCCTCAGAGATGGCAGGCGCCAACAGTGAATGCTTGCTGAAGGGAATAAAAGATTAAGTGTAGACTAACCACATAATTGCTGAAGAAGTCTCATAAAAACACTAACTTTGATAGATAGATTCTTTCATGAGGAAAACATACTTGAACATATGGTTGGCGAATATGCTTCGTATAAACCCAACAGAGAAAACCAAGTCAAGAGCACTTCGAGAAATTGGGCTTATAGGGGTCTGAGAGAGAATGAGAAAGAGACCGCTCTAAGAGCCATAAAATATGACCTGAAACTGGAAAAGAATCCACTGAAGCAGTTTAGAAATGGCACCTAGGTGTAACTGCAACAACGAGCATGCTCTGCACGTTAAATGATTGGTTGGGTTTTTTGTTGTTGCTGTTGTTTTGGGTTTACGGGATGTGGACGTTCTATCAGAATGTAACCATTATTTATAATGAAAACAGTGCAGCCGGATTCCAGACAACCAGTTTACTTCGTCATCTGCATTTTGGGGGAGACATGGTTCAGTTCATGTACCTTACGCTGAGGCAATCAAAGATGATTAAACAGCTGAGGAACGCAACTGCCATGAAGAATAGGGCCAAAGCAAACAAAGAGAAGTGGGGTGAGAGAAAGGGGAAAACAGACACAGGACTATGCAGAAGGAAGGAAGCTTAAAAAAAATAAAATAAAAAAGACCTGATATTCTCAGAAAAATGAGAGGAGGTATTATATTCCTGAAACAAGATCAGACTGCCAAAAGTAAAGATTTAGAGAACAAGAGTAATTCTTGGACATTAAAAGCATGGTAACAAAGTGAAAAATTCAGGAGAGTTAGAAAATAAAGTAGAAGAAATCTCCAGAAAGTAGAACAAAAGGAAATAAGATAGCAAATTTACTAGGGAAAGAAAGGAAAATTAAAGAACCAATCCAGAACAGGCTAACATTCAAATAATAGGAATTTCAAAATAAGTAAACAGAGAAGGATGCAATTATGAATGAAATAAGTCAGGGACATTTCTTATGACTATAGGACATGAATTTAGCAGCACACATATATACATACATATATATCCATACAAGTGCATTCTTTCCAGAAAAAGGCAAATTTTCCTAAAAATGTTAATATTTTAGAGTGCTTAGATATCCTTAAGCCACCCATGGTACGGAACAGTGTGCAGAGTGATGTGTGTCTCCTGATTGACCCACTGTTGACTCTGTTACTTCCTGTCCACAGTTGGACGTTTCCTCAGAGATGGCAGGCGCCAACAGTGAATGCTTGCTGAAGGGAATAAAAGATTAAGTGTAGACTAACCACATAATTGCTAAAGAAGTCTCATAAAAACACTAACTTTGATAGATAGATTCTTTCATGAGGAAAACATACTTGAACATATGGTTGGCGAATATGCTTCGTATAAACCCAACAGAGAAAACCAAGTCAAGAGCACTTCGAGAAATTGGGCTTATAGGGGTCTGAGAGAGAATGAGAAAGAGACCGCTCTAAGAGCCATAAAATATGACCTGAAACTGGAAAAGAATCCACTGAAGCAGTTTAGAAATGGCACCTAGGTGTAACTGCAACAACGAGCATGCTCTGCACGTTAAATGATTGGTTGGGTTTTTTGTTGTTGCTGTTGTTTTGGGTTTACGGGATGTGGACGTTCTATCAGAATGTAACCATTATTTATAATGAAAACAGTGCAGCCGGATTCCAGACAACCAGTTTACTTCGTCATCTGCATTTTGGGGGAGACATGGTTCAGTTCATGTACCTTACGCTGAGGCAATCAAAGATGATTAAACAGCTGAGGAACGCAACTGCCATGAAGAATAGGGCCAAAGCAAACAAAGAGAAGTGGGGTGAGAGAAAGGGGAAAACAGACACAGGACTATGCAGAAGGAAGGAAGCTTAAAAAAAATAAAATAAAAAGACCTGATATTCTCAGAAAAATGAGAGGAGGTATTATATTCCTGAAACAAGATCAGACTGCCAAAAGTAAAGATTTAGAGAACAAGAGTAATTCTTGGACATTAAAAGCATGGTAACAAAGTGAAAAATTCAGGAGAGTTAGAAAATAAAGTAGAAGAAATCTCCAGAAAGTAGAACAAAAGGAAATAAGATAGCAAATTTACTAGGGAAAGAAAGGAAAATTAAAGAACCAATCCAGAACAGGCTAACATTCAAATAATAGGAATTTCAAAATAAGTAAACAGAGAAGGATGCAATTATGAATGAAATAAGTCAGGGACATTTCTTATGACTATAGGACATGAATTGCCAACAGAAAGCCGTCACCCTGAGCCAGCAGTATGTATGAAGACTAGGCCTATACTGAGACAAGAGACACGATCCAAGTCACATTAAAAGGATCTGTAATCAGAATGGCTTCCGACTCCTTAATGGCACCCAGAAAACGAATGATGCCATCTCAATTCCAAAATAAAATGCTTCCCACCCTAGAATTTAATATCTCACCAAAGTATCTATCAGGTTCCAAGATACCTCTTTTTCAGAAAGCTTTTAGAGAATATCTGGGCATCATCAAAACAAAGGAGTATACTGAGAAAGGATTTAAGATAAAGGAAATAGAAGACTCAACACAAATGAAAGGCAAGCAGAGTCTCCAAGACCATGGTTAAAGAGAGAGCCGTGAATCAGAAGAGCTTGGAGAACAACCAGACTAAACATTTCGTCTGGGGGAAAGACTTCAGGAAGATGTAAAGGATAGACTACTTCATGTGAATGAATTTCTTGAACAAAGACTTAGATAAGTGGAAGGGAATTGGGGATTGAATTAGCAAATGCATAGAAGATTAAGTAAGTGAGAAAAATGACTTTAACTCCAGGAAAAGAAAATATACATAAAAGGAAATGTAATCATAGTTGTCTCACAGCCAAGTGCTGAATGGCATGTGTATGACGTCATCATATCAGGAAGTGGAGGTAGGGAACATACAAGTAAACAGGGAGGGAGCGGGCTGAAAGCTCATGTGCTGTAGTGAAAGATCAATACATAGTACTTAAGACTGAAAAGTAAGGATAGCATTCAAGACATGTTACTTAGCAATATGGTGGTAAATAGACTAAATACTACTGAGGAGGCAGAATTGGGAAAGGGCAGCTGGGAAGTATGTTGAGGTTGACTCTTTCAGATTAGATGCAGGTATAAATGATTTTCGAAAACAACTGAAAAGAAAAGCAAATGATGGGGAGATTAGGATTAAAAGAGTTGCTAAAACCAAACAATACACACACAAAAGAGATTATCCCATCACTACAAACTCTCCAACCTAGGAACTTGTCTCTGAAATTAAAAAAAATAATGAAGCTTATGGTCATTTGCTGTTGGTAATAGAGGAAACCAGTGTATCCAGTCACTGGGTGACGAGACGGAGGTTGAAAGTTGATTAGTCGTGTCTGACTCTTTGTGATTCCATGCACTATACAATCCTTGGAATTCTCCAGGCCAGAATACTGGAGTGGTAGCTGTTCCCTTCTCCAGGAGAGCTTCCCAACCCAGGAATTGAACCCAGGTCTCCCGCATTGCAGAGGGATTCTTTACCAGCTGAGCCACCAGGGAAGCCCAATTGCTGATAAAATGCATGGAGCGTTCAGTAAATCTTTGAGTGAATGGATAAATACTTACCATTGTATAGTTATGAGCACTTTGAAAATATATAAAGCACTGTATAAATGTCAAAAATAGTGTTTGGACTTTGACATTTATTAAAGTTACTTTAAGCGTAACTCTTAAAATCATCGTAGTCAGGTAGTTTATCCAGCTTTTTCTAAGACACTTGTGATTTTGCATTGTAAACGTGCATGTATGTTTACCTACAGGCCTTTTCTTTCTCTCTCTCTCTCTTTTTTTTTTTTCACCTTAGGATCATCTCCCAGTGAAAAGGCAGAAAGCACACAACATTCACAAGTAGCTATCAGGGTCTTCTCACTTAGCTCTTCCTCTTTGGAGACAAAAAGATAGGTGAGAGATGAGAGATTGAGGGTGTGAGAGTGGTTTGAAGAGGCTGAGGAGGGAGTCCTACCCTGAGCCCCGAGGATGTGCCTCAGGGGACGACTCCCCAAGAACCAGGAGCTGCTGAAGTGACAGCAGCTGTACAACCTCCAAAGTGAAGTGCAGTCGCTCAGCCGTGTCCGACTCTTGGTGACCCCATGGGCTGTAGCCCGCCAGGCTTCTCTGTCCATGGGGTTTTCCAGGCAAGAATACTGGAGTGGGTTGCCACTGCCTTCTCCAACCTCCAAGGAAGTTTGTAATCCTGGACTTGGTAGAAGCATGTCTGTCTTCTCGTTACTTACGTCAGTCAGGCCTGTCGTTTGGTGCAGAAACCTGCCCTCTCTGGGCATTTTTTTTTCCTGCTTGTGTGAACATGGGTTAATTTCTCCAAAAGCTATTATGTAACGTGAATTACATTTAGCTGGAGTTGTCTAGTGTTGGAATGGGCACAGAGCAGACCGCAGCCACTTTATGTTCCTCCTGCCTTGCCCTTGTCTAACTTCCCAGGCCTCAACCACCTACCCACCTCCACCTGCATCTTTCTTGACAGTGGCTGAAAATATTGTTTGTCTTAGAGCCAACCTCAGAAATTTCCATCCACTGGCTGGATGCCTAGTAACCTTGTTCTGCAACGTGAAAAAGAATTGACTGATTTCTGAAGTGATGAGGACAAGAGAATGGAGAAGATTGAGCTATATATTAAATTGTCTTCTGGTTATTAAATGAAAGAGTCCTCTATCATAAAGGCCAAAGATAAAAAGAGAAAATGTGTATGTTTAATACACAGAACAAAAAAAAAGTCTTATTTTTGATGTAGGACTGGAGGAGAAAATAGGTCAAAAAGCCCAGCCGCCCCTGAAATGAATTTTAGACTCTTATTATTGATGTGATGGGGCAGAGAGAGATATGGGTGATGGTCGCATTGCTGATAAAAGTGATTTTTTAACAGTAGGTGCTGAATTAGATGTAGAAAGCAGAAGAGTTATCAAAACTACATTGTCATGTCTGACCTTCCAGGTCCCAGTCGTGGAATCATAATAAAAACGAGTTGTGAGCTTATCTCGAGATGCAGCAATAACTGGTGCAGAACAATTTTCGAGCTTCTCTTTGAATGGAGTGATACCAGGGGTTCTTTGGGGTCATGAAGGAGATACATTGGTTTTGATCAGTTTTTAGAACCGTAGAGCAGCTTATTTGTGGGTCAGAGAAATTTAGTTTCTTTCATTCTTGTGTCATCGTTTTTCCCCTTGGGTGAGAGGTGAGTTAGCCTCTGGAAGCCACAATGAGGCTCTGAGCCTTAATAGAGTTTGTGCAGATCCAGAATCTACAGCCTGTGCATTTCACCATGTTGGGCTCCAAACTCACCAAATGCTAGATACAGTAAAAGCATGTTACTATCTCTCTGTAAAGGACAGAAAGGAAAGTATTTAATAACGATACAGAAAGACATAGGACTCCAGGGTACTAATTAGAAAAAGCCAACCTGCATTTATTTTTATCCACTTGCAAAATAGATCCTCTCATAGTTACATCTCTGATACAACTTCTTATTTTTACCTTTTTTCAGTTATATAATTTGTCCTTACTAAAATAGTTTACAGACATCACATGTTATTATTAAGCAAGTAGAAAAAACATTTAATAAAATCACTTGTCCCTGCCCTCTCCCTAATTTCAAGCAGGTCATAGCATAGTCAAACTTTGGAGACAAAAATAAAGACCATGAAGTGCATAGATGGCAGCGGATTTGTTGCCTGGTGCTGTTCACTGGTTTGTGATGATGGGCCAGACATCCAGAAGGTTTTAGCACTGTTAACTGGCCATTCTAAGATACCATGGTGAGAACAATTGTCACATGTTAAAAGGGATTTTTAAAATTTTAAAAGTAACAGTGAAACCTCTTCTTGTATTGGTAATATGTATGAATTGGTCTAGAAATTCTCAAATTGTGTAAAAGCAAATTTTACAGGCATTAGATTAAGCCCAGTTTTCTTTCCTTTGCCAAACCACTTAGGTAAGGAGTACCCAAAGGAATGGGGTGGAGGAATGGAAAAACCTCCATGCGGAGGTTTAGGGTATGTTGTAAAAGCTAATACTGAATATATGGATAGCAAATCAGTTATCTGGCTCTATTCTGAACTGTTATTGGTTACTTTATTTACTTGTTTATTTTAAATGTTAGTAGCTCAGTCGTGTCTCACTCTTTACAACTGCATGGACTGTAGCCCCCCAGGCCCCTCCATGCATGGGATTCTCCAGGCAAGACTACTGGAGTGGGTTGCCATTTCCTTCTCCATGGGATCTTCCCAACCCAGAGATGGAGCCTGAGTCTCACATTGCAGACAGACTTTACCATCTGAGCTACTAGGGAAGCCCTGTGGGTAATGTGTGACTTACAGCTGTTGATTTTGTCCTTTCCTAGTATTTTTTCTACCTGGCAAAAGATACTGGAGCTGTCCTTCCCCATCATGTGTATAACTTGTCAGAGAGAGGAGGAGGCTTTATGAGAGTATAGACATGCTAACAAAAATTTTTGGTACATATAACTTGACTCAAAAGCAAAGTCCCGTGGAAATAAGTTTCAAATTCTGGAGTTTTTATGATTATCATCTTGAAGCAGCATTTTATGGTTATAAAAATAACTATCAAGCATAAAATTAATTTGCATTGACTTAGTAATCTGTATACAAACCATAAACAGGTCATTTGTTAGCACAGTCATTTAATAAACAGTGTTAATGCCAAAATGTTAATAGCCAGAATTTTTGCGATTCATTTAACAAACATTTCAGTACTTGCTGTCTGTGTTCCTGGTTGTGGTTAAATGTGATTATTTCTCCCTGCTAGAGTGTAAGTTCTGTTGAGTCCAGTGGCTTCAGCTGACTTGGTCTCTAGCTCAACAGTGATTAGTATGACCCCCTGGGTACACAGTCAATGCATCAATTGAATGAGTAATCCATTCTATTAATAGCTGAGGGATTTTTAAAATTTTATTTTATTGGACTATAGTTGATTTACAATGTTGTATTAATTTCTGCTGTACAGACAAGTGATTCAGTTGTATATATACATTGTTTTTTGTACTCTTTTCCATTATGATTTACCACAAGACACTGAATATACTTCCCTGCGCTATACAGTTAGGACCTTGTTGTTTAGCCATTCTATATGTCACAGTGTGCATCTGCTAATCTCAAACTCCCACTTCATCCCTCCCCCAGCCGCCAGCCCCCTTGGCACCCATAAGTCTGTGCTCTAGATTTGGGAGTATGCTTTGTGGATAAGTTCGTGTCATATTTTAGATTCCACATACAAGTGGTATGGTATTTGTCGTCTCTTTCTCACTGACTTCACTTAGTATGCTGATTTCTGGGCTCATCCATGTTGCTGCAAATGGCATCGTTTCATTCTTTTTTATGGCTGAGCAGTATTCCATTGTGTATATGCACCACCTCTTCTTTATCCATTTATCTGTCAATGGACATTTAGGCTTCTTCCATGTCTTGGCTTTTGTAAATAATGCTGCTATGCTCATAGGGGTTTGGTAACTAAATTTTAAGCTTAGAGAGGGTATTTTAGATACAGAGGAAGAGATTGAAGACAGAAAAACTGTTGAGGAAGCTCTGAGGAATGACCAAGGAAAGCTGCCATGGCTTTGGTTCAGAGATAGTACCCAAATTACCCAGGGGGCAAGTGATTGGATTAATGTGAGGTGGGGGAGCAGGAGTCATAGGGAAAATGAAGGACAAAGGAATATGCGGAAGCTAAGGTTACCAAGCTGAGTGTTGTGTTCATGAACCGAGAGCCTGGGGGCAAAGGTGACCTGGGTTAGTCCTTTGAGGCTCAATTTCAAAGGATCAGTGAAAATTAAACCAAAACGATGTGGGATTATGGGGGTGGCAGCATTTGTTGGGCAGAGCCCACATGCAAGTCACTTTCTTTAATAAAACATTGTGGACGGAAGTGATGACCAGGACATGGCTTCTGCCCCAAGGAGGCAGTGGCACACAGGGAGGGTGGTGAAGAGATCTGTGGAAGCCCACGGTTTAGAAGGTTCTTTCTGTTTGGCTAGGGAGGGGCGGGGATCCAGCATGAATTTAAACTGGGCTTTTCAAATGGATGTAATATGTGGAGCTGGTAGAGAAAGCATTCCAGACAAAGGACACAGCATTAGCAAGATATGGACTCAGGAAAAGGCAGGGTCTACCAGGAACAGGACATTGTCTTTGGTGTTAGTGGGGAAAGTGGGACAAAGCCCTGATGTAATACTTGAAACTTGATTCTCTGAGTGATGGGAGCCCTTGCAGGTTCTGAAAGAGGAGAGTGACAGATGATCATGTCAGAAAATTCACTCCAACCCCAGGACAGACTTGGGTTAAAGCAGTGGTTCTCAACTTTGGCTTCACGTTAGCCTCACCTGCAAAGATTTAAAATTCCAAATCCTAAGCTGAACCCCAGATCAATTAAATCAGCCATGTGTGCTTAGTCGCTCAGTCATTTGCAACCCCACAGACTGCAGCTCTCCAGGCTCCTCTGTCCATGGGATTTTCCAGGCAAGAATCCTGGAGTGGGTTGCCATGCCCTCCTCCAGGGGATCTTCCCAACTCAGGGACCCAACCCAGGTCTCCCGCATTGCAGGCAGACCCTTTACTATCTGAGTCACGAGAGTCTCTAACAGTGACACCCAGATGTCAGTATTCTTTAAATCCCCCAGCGATTCTAGCATGCAACGAGGACTGCACACCAGTGACTTTGAACAGGGCTTGGCAGACTCTTTCTGTCAAAGGCCAGATAGTGGTTTTGGCTTTATAGGCCACAGGGTTTCTGATGGAGCCATCCCAGGCCACCTTGGTCCACAAAAGCAGCCACACACAATATGTGAATGAATGAGTGTGGCTGTGTCCTAATAAAACTTTATAGAAATCTGAATTTTATATAATGTTCACAGGTCACCAGTATTCTTGTTCTCTGGATTTTTTTTTTTTTTCAAATAGCCATTCGCAAATATAAAAGCACACTGCAGACCGTACAGAACTTGCAGGCAGTCATTATTTGGCCCGCAGAGTCTATTTTGCCAGTTCTTGATTTTAGAGGGTGAAAATTGGCCTCAGGTAGTCCAGGAAAGAAAACTTTTCTACAGCAGTTCAGGTAAGAGGTAAAGTTAACTCTCTTTTGTGGTTCGTTGAAAGGGCAGAGTGAAGATAAGAGATACTGAGTCGATATTTATAGCGATTCACGTTCTCATGCACTACTTTCGAGCACCCAGAGGTTACTGTACAAAGGAGCCTGGAAGGAGGAACCATTGTTCGTGGTGTTTAGAGCTTAGCTCCCCCTTTGACTTTGTTCTCTTTGCAGGGATTTGTTTTACGTTGAAAGGCTGTTTCTTTTCCCACTGCTTGTGATGGCTTTTCATTCAGCAGCACCCATCACCACCAAATAGCCAAGTCTCCTTCCTTTCTTATGTGCCAGCCATGCCTTTGTTTCCAAAGAATGACCTTTCCTTGCAAACAAGTGTTCTCTTTAGAAAGTAAGGTGAGCCTGATATAAGGAGATAGGGCTACTTGTATTTTATTTTATCAGATACCGCTGAATTGATGCAGAATTCCCTCTACGGTTTCTTCCAGCATTGGTTGCCTAGTTAAGGACCTGCCAGGGCAAATGGCGCCACTGCTCCTCCACCACCCCGACTGGGAGACCCAGAGGCTGATTGCTGCGCCTTCTTTCCACTATTTTAGGAAGCGTAAGACTGGTGAAAGGTTCCCACTGATGCCTACTGTGCTTTAAAGTCAGTGGTCCATTTCCACGATGGCCTGGTCATTTTATTTGAGCACCATTACGTCGAGTGAACAGATTCACTTACCTGTTTTCTGACTTCCACTCTTAGAAGTCCGCTCTCTCAGAGTTCTCCGAGAAATGCCTATCCTGCCCCCTTTCGTGCCTGTGAAGACTGGAGAAACTAAAGAACACCCTCACTCTCCTTGGATTTGCTCTTACAGAGGGAGAAAAGGAGATTTAAGACTGCAGCCAGCAGCGTTCATGGCCATTTCCACTTTCTGACAGATCTTACTAGAAAATAACAGGTCAAAAAAATCTGTAAAGTTAGAGCAGGTTTTTTTTCCTACCATCCTCACAGTAGAGTTGTTTCTCAAAAAACACAGAAGTAGTAAACATATCATATAAAGGAAAAACAGGTGATATTCTGAAGAATCTGTTTGTTTTCCTGAATGTGTTGGGGGTGTTTTTGATCGCCAAACATACTTCACATCACTAATTTTTTTCCCACCAGTTTCTAAATGTGGGGGTCCATTGTTTAAATTCCAGGGACTTTTTTTTCCTTCTTTGCAGTGACCTTGAATGATTATCATAATTTTAGGGACACCAGCCAAAAACATACAACATAAAAGTGAGGTTGTGATTGAACACTGATAATGTCAAGTGCTTTTAATTAAGCTTCTGACGTTTTCTACATTGATAACGAAATAAAGGTTCAGGTTTATTGAATTAGCTTTCGATTTGTTTTTTTCAAAAACTCTTACCACATAGGGAACTAAATATATAACAGCAGCCTGTTCTCTGCAGTCAAAGCCTCAATGTGCCCCAGAGGTATTCCTGCATGGAATCCATTTTTAAGGAAAGGAAAAGGTCAGGAAATAAGGCAAAGCCACAGACATAATATGGGGATTAAGAATGGGAATGTCTGGTAGAATTCACAACCCAGGATGGCAGCAGCTGAAAGACAGTGGGGAACTGAAACAGAGGAACAGAGGTTACCAGTTGGAGGAGACCTTAGAGATCTTCTGGGATAGTGGCTTTCAGCTTTGGCTGCTCACTGGAAAACTCAAGAGCATTTAAGTCACACACTTGCATAGGTTGCACCACGCCAGTGAAATCAGCATCACTGGGGATGAAGACCGGAGGAACGCAGGTGTGCTTGAAAGGCTCCGCAGTGGTTCTGACCTGCAAGCAGGGTGGAACCTAACCCGACTCCTTCAGTGGACACTGAGGGCCAGAGCAGATGCCCCCCCAGTGGTCGGAGAGGTCTTGTCAGGCTAGTCTTCTCATCTCAGCGTAGGGCACTCCTCTCCCCTCAGCCATCTGTGCCAGAAATCATGGGTCTTGCTCTGCCCTCCCCCGTCTCGGCCTCCTGTCTAACCCAAGTGCCCCCTGTCCTGCCTCTGGGCTGCTTCTCACATTCGTCTCACCTCCTCTCCTCGCCCCTCGCTTACTGGGGGGCGGCGTCACTTTTTGGAGCCTCTGCACCCTCCTCCCTCCGTCTTCAGCCTCTAGCCTTGCTCCCATGCTCCGTCTGTAACACCGTGACAAAACTCTCTCTGAGACACACATCTGTGGTTTCTCACAATTCTTACACCACACGCTCAGATCATTTAGCCGTTTCTTTGGTTCAACAAAGCATGTCCTTTTTTCCTCTGTCTCTGCGTGCCTGTGCTCGACCTACTTTCTTATGGTTTATAAACGGCGCAATCTATCTATAGACTCAATTCTTTTCTTTTTGCTTTTATCAAAAACCGTCCTCCCCCAGTAGGCGAGACGATTTTCCCTCTTCAACCAAACGTTGTCCTATTTCAGCTGAGTTTAATGGGCCACGCTTTGCCTACACCCTGACCAGAGGAAACTGCCGATGCAGAAAGTGTAATAGAGGATCCCATGGTCAGCATCAGACCCGCCTCAGCCCCAGACCACATCCCTGGGAGTCACGGCCTTCGCTGACCTCTGAAGGTGTCCTGGCCACTTCCTTTCTCATCCCTGACTTCAGTGTCTGTAACTACTCTGTGCTTAGTCCTTGTTCTCACTGTGGTTCTCCCAGTGCCTAGTCTTTCACCAACAACCCTTTGGATTCTCAGTCCTTGGTTGTTACCTTGCAAGTTTTGGCTCTCTCCACCCTTTTGTCTCAGAACATGGTTCTCTGGCTCTCCTTTGGAGCACCTGCCGCTTCTGTGTCATGCAGTGACTGACCAGCCCTTGTTCCCTAGCCCTTACTGCCCGGAGTTTTGATTCCAGCCCCACAGGTTGAATTTAGAGCCACACTCTCCTAGTGCCCCGGAGAAGGCAATGGCACCCCACTCCAGTACTCTTGCCTGAAAAATCCCGTGGGCGGAGGAGCCTGGTAGGCTGCAGTCCATGGGATCACCAAGAGTTGGACATGACTGAACGACTTCACTTTCACTTCTCATCTTCATGCATTGGAGAAGGAAATGGCAACCTACTCCAGTCCCTGGAGAAGCCCAGGGACGGAGCAGCCTGGTGGGCTGCCGTCTATGGGGTTGCACAGAGTTGGACGTGACTGAAGCAACTTAGCAGCAGCAGCAGCTCCTAGTCCCCTCGGCACCATCACTGCCTGATAGTCACCATGCCCCTGCACAAGCACAAAGGGCAGCTGTTCAGAACTGACTGTCCAGAGGGTAAGCTTGCTCAGCTCCCGTCCTCTTGCTCTGACTTTGCTGCTGCTCCTTGTCAGTTAATCAGCTAACCACTTCTTAGACCACTGCCAGAAAGGAAGCAGGAAAATGTAAGTGTGTTGAAACTCTCCTTTCTTAGCATATCAGTTATACTTAGAAAAGCAACTAACTTATTTTATTGGTTGCTCTAGAATTTGCAACATCCATTTCTAACTAATCACCACCCCCCCAAAAAAAAAGATCCACTTTCACATAGGATGATAAAACTTCACAGGTAGTGTGAATGCTGCTGTTGCTAAGTTATTTCAGTTGTGTCTGACTGCGACCCCTTAGACAGCAGCCCACCAGGCTCCCCCATCCCTGGGATTCTCCAAGCAAGACTACTGGAGTGGGTTGCCATTTCCTTCTCCAATGCATGAAGGTGAAAAGTCAAAATGAGGTCGCTCAGTCATGTCCGACTCCCCGAGACCCCATGGACTGCAGCCCACCAGGCTCCTCCATCCATGGGATTTTCCATGCAGGAGTACTGGAGTGGGGTGCCATTGCCTTCTCCAGATAGTGTGAATACTTTGTAATAACAAAACAATCCTCATTGCTTCCTCCCATCCCTTGTATAGTGGCCTTACAGGAGGATTAAGGCCTTATTTCACATATTCATGTGCGTGGATAATCAAATATATTATTGTTGTTTTATGTATTTTGAACAAACTGTTGCCTATTAGATCAATTAAGAATAAGGCTCACATTTCTGACCTATATTATTTTCCTTTTCTCTAAAGAGTTTCTTTTAACCAATTCCCTTGATTTTTCTTTGAAAGAGTCTCCAGTTTAGTTCAGTCACTCTGTCATGTCTGAGTTTTTGCAACCCTCGTGAACTGCAGCATGCCAGGCTTCCCTGTCCATCATCAACTCCAGGAGTTTGCTCAAACTCATGTACATCGAGGAGGTGATGCCATCCAACCATCTCATCCTGTGTCATCTCCTTCTCCTCCTGTCTTCAACCTTTCCCAGCATCAAGGTCTTTTCCAATGAGTCACTTTTTCGCATCAAGTGGCCAAAGTATTGGAGTTTCAGCTTCAACATCAGTCCTTCCAGTGAATATTCAGGACTGACTTCCTTTCAGATTGACTGGTTTGATCTCCTTGCTGTCCAAGGACTCTCAAGAGTCTTCTCCAACACCACAATTCAATAGCATCAATTCTTCAGCGCTCAGCTTTCTTTATGGTCCAACTGTCACACACATATGTGATATGGGTCTTAATTGCTCCTTTATTTTTGAAGGATCATTGTTCAGGGTACAAAATTCTAGGTTGGTGGGTTTTTGTCTCTCAATACTTCAAATATTTCATTTTACTCTCTCCTTGCCTGCAAGGTTCCTGAAGAGAAGTTTAATGTAACTCTTTTGCTCCTCTGCAGGTAATGTGTTTTTTCCTTCTAGCATCTTTCAAGATTTTTTATCTTTGATTTGCTGTAATTTAAAGATAATATGGCAAGGTGTAGTTTTCTTGGCATGTGTCCTGCTTGATGTTCTCTGAGCTTCCTAAATCTGTGGTTTAGTTCCAGAATCTTCCAGAATTAGACCTTAGTTTGGGGAAATTCTTGGTCATTCTTACTTCAAGTTATTTTGTCTTTTCCTCTCTCTTTTTTCCTCCTCCTATAAGTCCAATAGCATATATGTTACACCTTTTATCTCACAATCTTTGGATATTCTCTTTTATTTCAGTGTTTATTCTCTGCTTTGCAGTTTAGAGGTTTCCATCAAAATACCCCCTAGCTCAGAGATTCTTGCTCAGCTGTCTTCACTCTGTTAATAAGCCCATAAAGACATTCTTCATTTCTGTTACATTGTTTTTTATCTCTAACATTTCTTTTGTTTTTTTTTTTTTTCCTTAGGATTTCTATCTCTCTGCTTCCAGTGTCCGTTTGTTCTTGCATGCTGTTGCTTTACCCATTAGAGATGTTAGTGTATTAATCATAATTGCTTTATGATAATTCTAACATCTCTGCCATTTCTGGTTGTGACATTTGCTCTGTCTCTTCAAATTGTGGGTGATTTTTTTCCTTTGACATTCCTTGTGGTGTTTCTTGATCCTCAGATACGGTGTGCTGGTTAAAGGGAACTTTCTTTA
Organism: Madoqua kirkii; assembly: GCA_006408675.1. Classification (NCBI taxonomy): domain Eukaryota; kingdom Metazoa; phylum Chordata; class Mammalia; order Artiodactyla; family Bovidae; genus Madoqua; species Madoqua kirkii. The sequence continues at coordinate 28,378 of SJYC01091272.1, forward strand.
ATAATACGGCAAGATGGGGGGGGGGTGTTCCGTATTCCTGTGATTGCGTCGCAATCTCTCAGTCAGCCTAGGCCTCTGCACTGTGATCTTCACAAGTGTTTCTCAGTGTTTTTCTCTCTCTTTAGGTGGGATTGGATGGTGAGGTGGGCTGGAGCTGTGTGTTCCCTTCCGAAGTCAGTTAGGTAATACCCTAGCGGGTTAGGCTCTGATTAGCTAGCTTCTCTTGGGGGCAGACCTTGTGAAGAGGAAAATGCACTGGTGTATTCCAAAATGATTCCATTTCCCCCTCCTCCTGCCAGAAGCCCAAGGGGATTTTTCTCTGATTTTTCTGTGGAGCTTCTGCTGGTAAATCTCACAGCCTTGTGGGGGCCCCTACAACTGGATCCCATTGGAGTCCTTAACTCCCAAAGTTGTCAGCACTGAGCTCCCAGTAATTATTGTTCGGGTTTCCCTGCCCCAACTCTGGTCCCAACAAGGACCTGCTCTGCTTGGTTGCTTGCTGGTCTCTCCAGTTCAGGGTAGGTGGGTGGGGAACAGTGTTCCATGTATTCTTTGCTCTCATTTCAGTCTAAGACGAGTTGCTGATTTTTCAGAATAGTAACTTCCAAATTCCTTACAGACAGAACCAGAAATCAGCAGTCAGTTCATTGAAACTCAAACTTGTTCTTTTGCTTCTTACCACAAAGTATGCATGATGAAGACCTGATGAAACACTTGAGTTTTATTAGAACATACCGTAAACACATCAAACTCCTTGAAAGCTTATAGATTTTCTTGTTTTTGAGAATCCATATGTAGAGTTATTACAGTTTCACTTATACCCAGCACTATTTTATTTTAGAAACGTTAATCTGTAAATAGAGAATGGGCCCAGAAAACATTGAATTCGTTTGGGGAACCAGGAGAAGTAAAATTGGTGGATATTGTTAAAACTCAATTGATTATATTTTGATCTTGTTCAAAATACACATTCTCTTCACATGTGGAATGCCTTTCAGATCTGAGCTCTGTTGTTATCTTTGATGAAAATTGAAATAATTACATTATCTGCAAAACTGAACTGTTAAAAAAAATTCTCCCCTAGGACCTTTAATTTTGTTTGGTTTTGTCCGAAAGGGAGTTTAAACATGGACGTAAAGGGGGTCATTGGTGTTTTCTGTCCTTGCAGAGTGAGATTCTGACTTCTCCTGGAGGAAGGCATGGCAACCCACTCCAGTATTCTCGCCTGGAGAATCCCACAGACAGAGGAGCCTGGTGGGGGCTGCAGTCTATGGGGTCGCAAAGAGGCGGACATGACTGAGCCTGCACGCACATCTCTGTGACCGGAGCCTTGAGCTTAGTGATGAGGTGGTCTTGAAGGCACCTTACACAGTTCTCGGGAGGTGTTTGCTGTACTTACTGTACTTTGGCCACCCTCATTCCAGGTTCATCACACAACTTGTTTAACATGTTTACTTTTTAAACACTTGGAGAATTAACAGGTGGTTGCATGACTGAGATGTTTGTTTTAACAGGCGAAAAAGTGGGAGGTAATTTAGACACACACTGTGATGCAATAGGAAAATACCTAATTATTCCATTTTTGGCTCAGCTTTTAGTTTCAGTTAAAACTGCTGATAGCAAGGCTCAACAAGTCTTGTAGCTTCATATTGTTAACATGGTCTGCGTGTGAGAAACTGGCTCACTAGCAACTGGCTTACTTTAGTTACTTGTACACAAAACCTTCTACTTGGCTTTAGCGCTCAGTTCAATTCAGTCACTCAGTTGTGTCCGACTCTTCTCGAGCCCATGAATTGCAGCACACCAGGCCTCCCTGTCCATCACCAACTCCCGGAGTTCACTCAGACTCACGTCCATTGAGTTGGTGATGCCATCTAGCCATCTCATCCTCAGTCGTTCCCTTCTCCTCCTACCCCCAATCCCTCCCAGCATCAGAGTCTTTTCCAATGAGTCAACTCTTTGCATGAGGTGGCCAGAATACTGGAGTTTCAGCCATAGCATCATTACTTCCAAAGAAATCCCAGGGCGGATCTCCTTCAGAATAGCTTTAGTGTTAGAACTTAGTAAAGGGTCTCTTCTCAAAGTTTCTGTCACCAGCAGTTATAATGTGACTACAGAAAGCTCCAAAAGCCCTGTATCTATTACAGCATGTCTCAAAAACAGCTTATAACATTCTCTGTCTGAGTGTAGAATGCTCAGAATGCAAAATCCTGAAAAAACAGCTAATTGATATTTTCCTTGATATGTTCATCCTGATGTGTCAGGATATAGGTTATGATTGATTCTTGAACTGTCTTTGTTTGGTGAGCAAAAGGAACAAGGAATTTTGCTGGACAAATAGTTGTCCATTTAGTTTGGGGTCACAAGATTATTGCCAGAAGTGGACATGGTCAAAGATAGAGATTATGTGAATAGATCAGAGATGTCTCTTTCTATAACTTTTTTTTGTAAAGAGTCAGATAGTAAATACTTTAGCATTTATAAACTATAGAGTCCCTGTTGCAGCCACTGAAATTCTGCTGTTATGGCGTGAAGGCAGCCATAGATGATACATAAGCAAGTGAGTGTGACTGTTATTTTTCATTAGAATTTTATTTGCAGAAACAGACAATAGGCTGAACTGACCCAGGGGCCATCATTTGTCAACCCCTATTCTAGATCCCAGAAGATGTAGCTCTGGGCTACATGACTCTGACCTCACAGGAAAAACAGCAGTGATATTGGGTTAACTGGACTAATAATATATAACCTTCCATAGTCACAGCCAAGACTTCACTGTAGTTGTATATAGTAAATTTGTTGTCAGACAAAAGGGCATTCTTCACTGTCTTCTTTTTGGGTTTAATGTGAATGGTGTTATTTGCTATTTATTTATACCCTACTTTCTTCCCCAAATAATAGAAGGTATATTTAGGTTTTAGCAATCAAAATAAAGATGTAAATCCAAACCTACAGAAAAAGGCCACATTAAACTACCTCTGCCTATTCCTTATCCACTTGTGACTCAAGCTGGTAGCTCTGCCATTTTTGGACTGATCAGTCCTGGGGAGACCTCGTAAGCTGAATACTGATATGCCGCCTATTTTATCTTCTCTAGCATAATTTCCTGAAAAAAAATTTTTTTCCCCAGTGTTTTATATTGTCTCCTACCAAAGGAAGTGTTAATATCCGTCATTTCTCTTCTGATTGAAGTATAAGCCAAGAACTGTTAAACCAGCTAAGTGGGTGTATGGAGAGGAAAGAGAAAATTAGAAGCTAATGAAAACTCTGGTGGGCAGGTGACCTGTTCAGAACAGATGCCAAGGCTCAGAGACATGAAACTATTTCCATACAGTTAGACATACATCCCTGCTGTCCAGAGAAATGGAGTTAGGTTACTGGGCAGGTGGTCAGCAACATGGCTCAGAGGTGGACAGGGGAAGTGGGAATTTTGGCTGACCTGCAGGGAGGGATTTCAGCTAATGGGTTTCAGAATGTGGAAACAGGCCAAGTGTTTTGAAGCACTGCTTACTTGAATTGGGCTCCAAAGATAGTTCCGAAGTAGAGAACCAACCTGTAGGAAACCCATGAGTGTGTGCAAATGACTCTAACACAAGGGCCTCATTGATACTAGCTCTGACTCCTCAACCAGGTAGATGCCAAAGGTCATGTAAGACCTATGCCGGAGATCCACGTGGATTTCACCCTGGGGAGGTGCACTGGGTGTGCTCAGGAGGAGACTGGAGTTTAAAGGAAGGAAATCCTTCCCTAGGGAACGTGGGTACCAGGCAAGGATCAACATCGGAAAGACCCAGAAGCCAGATGGGTGCAGTCTTAAGGACAGACTGGCCACTCTCATGACAGAATTGTGAGATGTGGTATATGAGATGGTTGGATGGTATCACTGACTCGATGGGCATGAGTTTGAACAAGCTCTGAGAGATGGTGATGGACAAGGAAACCTGGCATGCTGCAGTCCATGGGCTCACAGAGTGGGACATGAATGAGCCACTGAACCACTGAACTAAACTGGAGTGAGCTAACTCTATGAACACAAAATCTAAATATAAGAAATGCGTTCTATAATCAGCAGCTGGGATAGTGTTTAATACCAGTTTTTAAAAATGTCTTATCTTTTCTCTAAGTTTATAAATGTTCTAACCTTTAAGCGGAAAAGAGAAATTAAGAATTTCCAACCTAAGCCATAATCCCTTTTCTCATTCACTCTTGGTGAGAGGGAAGGTTGGTCTTCTCTGGAGGAGGGGGCTGCCTGGCTGTTCCTATCAAGGTAATAAACATGCCTACTTCTTGGTTCTGCAACTGGACTTCCATAATTTATCCTTTTAAAAAACACACACTGGCCTAGATGTTTGTGCAGAGATTATCATTATATTTATAAATTGAAATGCATTGCAGGAAGAAAGTTCAGATTTCAGGAGTTTTGGGATTTTAGAACTCTTAAGGGATCACAGTGCTGGATATACAGGCACTTAAGTTTTGCAAGGATAAATAGTGAAGTGGAAAAAAAGTAAATTTCAGAAGAATGTATACAGAATGATCCTTTTTCTTTGAAAGTAAAAGTTATCAGTTGTGTGTGAAGATAACATGCACAGAAGGTCTGGAACTATCCACAAAATTTTTCACAGTGATTATGGGAAGGTGGACAGATCACAGTGGATTAACACGGTGATTAAACAATTATTAAACAAAACAATCAGTGAAACAAAAGTAAAGCTGATTCTTACAGTCACCTCTCCTAAGAGAATAGCACCCTTCATTATCACAGATGCTGGGGATAAAAGAGATGGAGAGGCCTCACTTCTTATAATGAAGAAGACATCATGAGAAGTGAAGGGGGCTATTTTTCTCGTAGCTGTGTATGAGAGTCATGTGTTGTCATTACTGATACAGTTGGTAGATGCCTGTCTAACTCAGGTATATTTGTTTATTCATTGAGTGAGTGAGTGAGAGTGAAGTCACTCAGTCGTGTCCGACTCTTTGCGACCCTGTGGAATGTAGCCTACCAGGCTTCTCTGCCCATGGGATTCTCTAGGCAAGAATACTGGAGTGGGTTACCATTTCCTTCTCCAGGGGTCTTCCTGACCCAAGGATCAAACCCGGGTCTTCTGCATCAGAGGCAGATGCTTTAACCTCTGAGCCACCAGGGAAGCCCGTTTATTCATTAGTTCAGCAAATATTTATTGAGTGCCTACTGTGTATGAGACACCATTATATCTGTAGCAGTCATCTGTATGTATGGGTGTGTGCATGCTAAGTCATTTGAGTTGTGTCCGACTCTCTGTGACCTGTGGACTCTAGCTAACCAGGCTTCTCTGTCCATGGTATTCTCCAGGCTAGAATACTGGAGTGGGTTGCTATTCCCTTCTCCAGGGGATCTTCTCGATCCAGGGCTCCAACTTGTGTCTCCTTCAGCTTCCACATTGCAGGTGGATTCTTTTACTGCTGAGCCTCCAGGGAAGCCTAGCTCATGCCCAACTCAGAATAAGAGAAGAAGTTGGTGTTGCTGTGAAACTGAAAATGTTCTAAATGTATTTTCTTTCTTCTCATAGTTTTTTGAATATATGCATTTGTAATATGTAGAGTTGTAATTATGAAATTTTCCATAAAGAGATTGCCTGGCTGGTCTGTGACAGTGATCCACATGACTATCAAGTGGCCTTGGTTTCTGGTTGTTTCCATTCATCCCAAATTAACCGTGTAGGTCCTCGGCCTGCACAAAGGAAAAATCTCGAAATAATGTCATAAAGTAGATAGCAAGATAGAGCTAGAGATCTACATTTAGCTGTATACAAGTGTGTGTATTTTTGCCACCTGTCAACTCAAAGGTTTGTGTTTTCTCCCACAGAAAAAGCAAAGAACAAAAGAGCTTTCCCGGATATTCCATTCGTACAGCCCATATGATCACAAGGTAAGAGCAGCGTGTTCTCAGTGTGGCTGGTGATGGAGCCTCTGAGCACAGGGCGGCGTTCACCAGTGCATAGCGGTTTTGAAATCCACATCTACCAATTACATCCATATTTCAGTTTTAATTTTTAACTCTTGTAAAGAGAGAAAATTTGTATTTCTGAACTAAAATATTCTTCTGTATTCACATTAAAATCTGGTTACATATTGTCACTGAAGCCTCAAAGACTGTCAAAAGACATATTTGGGGGTGTTTTTCGATTAGTGGGTTTTTTCCTTTCCAAACAGTGTAGTAAATGAACTTGGCTTTTGAATTGATGAAGATAGTTGAAATATTATCTGCCAACTGTCGGTTCACCATTGCTCCTGACAGAAAGTTCAATTTCTTAAAAAAAAAAAAAAAAAGAGAAAGCAGTGCCTAGAATTATACCTGAAATACTCACTCCCAAGAGCTTTGCTGTACTGAAGACCACATGGTTAATGACCTTGGCCCTCTATCCATCAACTTCATATATCCACAGCCAGTCTTGTTGCACTTATACCCTCTCTCTACTCCCTGTCTTTGAAGAATTCTTAAGCCTCTTCTCACTGATAAGTATTTCACTATATATTTGTAAAACATAAATTCTTAAAAAAGCCCACTAACTTTTTAAAGAAAATGCGCAATACAACATCTTATGAAAGCATCCTGAGACTTGTTCAGATCTTCTATATCCTGTAAGGTTCTGATAAATCTGTTAATTTGAGGTGATTTCAGAAGCAAACAAAATATTTGCATAGTTGACATGCTGATACAAACTTAAATCTATATCTATGAATTTACAAAGAGACATGTGGTAGGGATTTTTTAACTAGCCAAAATAAGGGGTGTGAAAACTACTTTCTTCATTTGAGAATACAGAGATGTCTGGATTCAGGAGGAAAAAAATTGTGCCAGTTGTTCATAGAAGCTGAAAGAATTTGAATAGCTTCTGGTTTTTCTATAGTAACCAGTTGTCTTAAGCGTCAAAAATCTGTCAAAAGAGATGTTGTATTCCATGTGACCGCAGCGATGTACAAGACTAAACATTTATCATTTCAAGTTAAATTTTTCAAGTGAAATCGATCACTGAAGAATAGCAGTTTGTTGGAAAGAGCTTGAGCAAGCCAGGAGTGTCTGACAATGCAGGCAGAAGATGCAGACTGGTAAGTAACGGAACAGCCAGAGCAATGAGATTGGCCAGATTTCCGATGGGAAAGTTGCCTTTTTTTTTTTTTTAAGGCAGTGTCATTTAATTAACATAAATGCAACAGTGGCTCAAGTTAATATTTAACAGCAGCAGCAACAATAAGCTGTGACAAATCAAAGGTTTTGCCTGACTTGTCTAATTTTGCCCACCTCTAACATTTTTTGAATTCACTGTTAAGGGAAATTCCATTATTCTTTTATTAGAACTCTTAATGGAGCTTAGCCACTCACAGCTTCTCCTGGCTTCCTCTTCATATCCTTTGTGGCATTGTATCAAAGTCACCTCAGATGATTTTGGCTTCCTCTGTGAAGACTTCATTCCTCTACAAATTAGTCATCAGGCAGTGAGAAACTGAACATAAATGCTAGATGGAGTTCCCTTTGATCTTTGCTTTAAGGTCAGTCATAAATTACTGTTAAGTAGCTGGACGGCTTGATGAGTGATTTTTGAAGCACCCAAGGTTTAGCTTGATGGCATTCTGTTTTATTCTATATATTCAGTAAAAAGGGGGAAATTTTCTAGGAAAATTTCTCCTTCTCCTTACTCATCTCTTCATGTTTTTCTAAACTCCTTCCAGGCAAATTTACCCGTTTTAGTTTTAACCATGTCTCTTAACTCATGGGCATTGAGTGAGGTGCACTGTTTCCTCAATATTAGAATGTTCCTTTTTTTTTCTCCATAAATAAAATAATAGAAGATTGTGATTTGAGTTACCTTGTCATTTTAATTGCCCAATTATATTCAAATTAGTTTTCTAGATAGATAGCTTGTAGTGTAAAATGTTTTGTAAGATGTGGTTAAAATTGGTTTAAACATCTCATGCTCAATGAGCTTTCTGGAGAGATCTTTCAGGTTAAATATATACATATGTCGTAAATGAAAGCTTATATAAAATAAAATATAGGCTGTCTGGGATTTGCTTTAACAAAGAAATAAAAGGGGACATGGGTAGGGCATAGTAAAAAGAAGGTTGGCCTTGTGTTGATGATTATCAAAACTAAATTATTGTTTTGTGGGAGTTCATCCTTCTATTCTGTGTATTTTTTTAATATGATTGAAATTTTCCATAGTAAAAATGATGCCAGAAGTAAAAAAAAACACTATGGTCTACTCATGGGAGTGAGTGTTACGGTATTTATTCTTCTCTAGCTAGATTTTTTTTTAATTGTTCATTTTTCCCTTAATGTAAATTTGTACCAAAGAAGGAATACTTAGCATTTCAGAAGGTTCATAATGCTGAGCAAACCCAGAAATGCAGATCCTGTTCTAAAGTTGGCATAATTTTCTGGGGGTTCATCCCAAATTATAGTGGGTCACTTAAATGATAGTCTTGCCTCCAAGAAATTGTTAAAACAGTTTAATGAGAAAAGGGAGTCAGCCCCACCATTTTGCTTTCAGTGAGTCACTTATGTTTGCTCTCCTTTTCTCCGCCAAACCGAGATTGCGCCCGCCTGACCCCAGACACAGGAAAGTCACCAGGTTAAACAAATTTGTTGTTTGAGTGAAGCCAGGTGCATTTCTTAATCAGACTTGAAAGCCATTGTTTAGGTTGTAAATGGTCAGTTGGTTTTCTCTAAGTACTGTTGCAAAAAGCAAATAGAGCTTAGGGCAAAAGGAGCACTCAGGATGAGTCTTGAGGAAAATACTCTGTTTGTTTTTTTTATACTCTAAGTCAAATTTTGCTGGAGCCTGGAAGAATTTTGCCTTGGATTGTTATCTCTAGTGCTGTGTTCATCTTTTTTAAAAATTGTTTTTAGGAATTCTCGTAAACATACACAGAAAAGCTTGACCAAACCCTAAGTCTCATTTCTCTCTCCTAATAAAAAGGGAGCATTGGTAAAGGAAATCCAGTAGCCGCAGGTAATCTGATTGTGTTTTGTACATTATATTCTTTCCTCTGTTGTTTTAATAAACACATAATAAACAGAGCTTGGAATTTCTGAAACCACATCACAGCTAACCGTAAGCTTATAGGATCAAAGGTCTCCCAGGCCAAGGACAGCCAACTGGAGTTGCATTTCTCCTTTGGATAAGTCAAGGATAAGCGGAATAGGTTATCATTAGGACGTTGTTATTAAAGCCTGCAGATTGGCATATGCTTTTTGTCTCTGACCTGAACAAAAGATTGCCATGCATATACGCGATGTCTCCTTCTTTCCGCGATGTCTCCTTCTTTCCTATCGCCTTCTTTTCTTTCTTGTTACATATTATCAGAATTATGTGTTGGGGGAAATCTAGGTTTATCAGCTAAACACAGGTGTTTATAATTTGCTCTCATAAAATGCTACTATAAAATATGAACATACTTGAAAAGGTACACAATTCTGTTTAGGTCTGTAGTGGTGTTTACATCTGCAAAATTCAGTGCTTCCTCAACATAGATAATCTATATGAATTAATATATACTTGACCATTAAAAGTGAGTCTTTTTAACAGACTGTCATTGTTACAGTTTCTGTATTTTGTGAAGTGGGCTTCTCATTTTCTTTTAGTGACTGTTGTTGTTTGAATAATTTTCGACATAAATCAGTGGACACACATGAGTAGAAACATATTTGTGTTGGTGAAGTAAACTTTTCTTTGTCTTTTGGTGACCAGTGTTATTTTAATGGTTTTTTTCCTACACACATAGACATGTCTCGCTTGAACTGTAAACAGACTCATGTGTGTCCAAAAAAACAGCTGCCTGTGAATTGAATACACTTGAGAAGTTAGCATATGAATAGACAGAAAATCACTCAACCGGAGGTCTTTTGTGTAGCGATCTTAGCCGTCAGAAACACAACCCAGAACCTGAAAGTAAGCCAGCCTAGGTCCAGACTGTCTCAATCATCTAATTCTCTCTCTCCCTGCCTCATTAGTTTTTCAGTTCTCAATCCACAAACAGTCCACTTAAAAAAAAAAAAATTCTAACAAACATAGATGCGTGGTTTCCCAAACCACAGTCAACTCTAGCAGCAGTTAAAAAGAAGGTGGTTATTGCTTCAAGAAGTCAGAGCTCCATTAAGAAGTGGCAGCATGCAAAATGAATGCAAGGACAAGGTCGGGGCCATAAAAGCTCTAAGTCATTAACAGGGATTCTAAATGTGCAGCTGCCCAAGGCCACTTAATGTGGATCCAAATATCCCTATAATACATTTTTTGTAGTCCCAGAGTAAAATAATTGGAGCTAAATTATCTCAGGAAACAGATGTTTTCTTTAAAATATAGTAGAGATGTGTATAATCTATTTTTACAAACATTGATCTTTTAAGAATAAATCGTCTTTATCCTGAAAACTCTCTTAAGAAGAGCTGGTTGTTAATAACATTGGATAAATGAAGTATGCATTACTATAGAGAGGATTTAGTAAATGAGAAATAGTCAAAGAGTGGTTGAACACATATTGGTAACTGGGTAAAGAAACTAACCAAGTGGGACAGAAGATGTATGAGGGCCTAAGAGGTGAGAAGGGTAGAATCTGTCTTCCCCCCAATTATTTATTTAGATACTCTAAAATTACTTAAGCCTTTGAGAATTATTATGTTTTTATCCTAAAGCTTATTCAAGGTATAACTTGATTGAATACTTGTAAGTAGTGAATGAGTACAATGCGTCTTTTTTAATTTCTGAATTGATTTTGGCTGCACTGAGTCTTCCTTACTATGCAGACCTTCTCTAGTTGCAGTGAGCTGGGCTGCTCTCTGTGATGCATGGGCTTCTCATTGTGGTTTCTTCTCTTGTTGCAGAGCACGGGCTCTAGGCATGCAGGCACATGGGCATAGTTGCCCTGAGGCATGTGGAACTGAACCCATGTGCCCTGCATGGTAGGCAGATATTCAACCACTGGGCTACCAGGGAAGTCCAGTACAGTGCATTTTTACCTGCAGTATTAAATATGTGAAAATAATTGGCGTGTGTTTTCCTTATCCACACTTCCTAAGATGATCTTAAGAACTGTTGTGGATACAAATACTTCTTGGAATTCATACCTACTAGTGTATAGTGAACTGTGTAATAGGAAGTGTAAAATTATATTTTCTGCAGCTTCATTTGGACAGAAGCCCAATCTATTTCAGAAGTCTTGGGGAAAAGAAGTCTTTACTTATACACCGTCCTTTCTTCCCTAAGAGACTAGTAATCTCTATGGCATCAAGTTTCATAAATCCACATAACACAACTTAAGCCAAAGGAACAGTTTCATTTCAGAAAATCATCTACTGATTTACATTTTTCCATTAATTACATCTGTTTAGTAATTTAACATAGAAGTTACTTTATGCAGTTCTTTATGTTTGAAGAGTCACAGGCATTGGACTCAATCCTGAGGCAGCTAAAGAACTGTCAAGCCTGCATCGTGCCCTGTGCTTGGAGGGAAGTAGCGTAGAGTGCCTTGTGTTGTACATTGAGAGAAGGAGATGCAGGTTTGGATTATTGCCTGCTGGCCCTATTGGGCTTTGAGCTATCTGCTGTCTGGAAATAGCAACTTCAGTTCTTAATGGATCCAGCACTCTTTGATAGCCAGATTTTCATGGCACATGCAGAAGAAGAGCCAAGTTATTGATTTGCCATGTTTATGCCATGCTTAAAATGGTTCTCTGCAGCAGATTGGGCAAAACTATCTGTGCACTTAACTCTAGTCCCCATCTTTGGCAAAGGCTAAAAGTTGTTTAAAAAGTAATTTGGGGGATGTTGCTAAATAGCAGGAACAATTGGATAAATGTCTGATTGACTTCCCTTGTTACATTTATCACATTCATACTAAAACCATAGTTTTAGTAAACTAAAGAGCATACAGCATACTAAAACCATGCTCAGGTTATGGCCTTGGAACACAGGGAAGTGAGCACTTCAGTAAATATTAAACTCATTTCGTTGGCGTCAGGAACTCTACACTAAAGTCGTATGAGGAACTCAGTCTCAAAATAATGGACATTCTAAAGAGCTCTTTTGGTGTAAAATCTGTGCTTCCTGCTCAAGGTAACCATATGATTGTTACCACAGAGGCAGATCTGCTATTTCTGGCTTCAAGAATAGGTATCTCTAGACACCCTTTTGCTTCCTGATCCATGCCAACCTGATCCAAAAGCATTTTCTTTATTTTTAACTTTTCTCAGCTTGTGATTCAAGTTGAATAACAGGTCATGTTTCCTGGAGCCTAACTTTGATATTGTACCATTGTATTTTTCTCTTTTCCTTCTAACATGGCATTGTTCTAAAAATTAAACTGTTTTTTTTAAACACATTGATTTATTTTGTTACTGTAACTTCAGGGATAGGTTGTATAGAAGTCAAGAAGTCAGTCACTCAGTCGTGTCCAACTCTTTGCAACCCCATGGACTGTGTCCGTGGGATTCTCCAGGCAAGAGTACTGGAGTGGGTTGCCGTTTCCTTTTCCAGGAGATCTTTCCAACCCAGAGATAGAACCTGGGTCTCCCGCATTTCAGGCAGACGCTTTACCATCTGAGCCACCAGGGAAGTTGTATCAAAGTATATGTAAATATCGAAGATTTTAGTGGTATGTTAAAATGATATATCCAGGGACCCGTAGATGTCAGAATTCTGCTCTGGCAGTTTCCCTGAGGATTGGCAAGGAGACTGGAATCTCATTGAATTATCATCATCATCATTACACTACTTAAAGCACACCATGTAACTGGTTCTATTCTCAGAGCTTTGTATATACACTTTTAATTTTCATACCAGCTCTATCAGTACTGTCATTGGATTGGCCAAAAAGTTCGTTCAGGGCTCTCTGTAACATCTTACTGAAAACCCAAAGAAGTTTTCTGGCCAACTCAGTATTATCCCTTGTTTTATGAATGATGAAACTGAGACATAGGTTAAGAAACAGCTTCTAAGTTACAGAGCAGTTTAGCTCCGGAGGCCGTGCTCATCACCCCTGGGCCACAAGTAGCAGCAGATCCGCAGATGAAGAGGCTCTCAGAAAGGTGGACTGATGAGCACAACTCAAGTTCTAGGTCAAAATGGGCCTTCTTACCCTCCACCTGCAAATCTCAATCTAAGTAGGCAAACTCCATGTAGACAGAGAGGGAGGACAAGAAAGGAGAGAGAGAGGACAGAAATAGTCCAGGGGAAAAGCATCACGGATTCCACAGACTGCTTCCCCATAAAGCAGACAGTAGAGCAGCGAGAACCACCACCCTCACCTCCACTATTCCCCAGTCTGACAAATCCACCGTCAGCCTGGGGCAAGGGAAACTTCCTTTAAGCTGGTTACCAGGGCTTCCGCCATCAGAGACTAACAGATGACTATTAAGCACTGTTGGGCACTCTGTTTGCAGAGCCTGTTCACCTTGCTCTCCTGTCAGCTTGCATCTGTGAGGGTGGGGATGGGACAAGTTGCAAGTAAAGGTTGGCGTGTTTAGGTCCAAAACAGCAGGGGATATCCAAGCCAGAGAAATAGGACAGCCCGCCTATAAGCCTAGAGCCCAGAAAAAGGCTGAGGAGAGAATGAACTGAAGTCACATGGAGATAGGAAAATGGCACCAGGACAGTTTGGAAACCTGTTCCATTCATCAGGACCCCAGCTAGCATTTCTGACTTCTTTTATAGGCAGCTGGGGTTCTAAATCAGAAGTCAGAGAGTTCCCCAGGTCCTCATTTAAGAATGTTTTATTCAGTAGCATGCTCTCTTACCTCATACCTCTTTGCCCAGCTGCTCCCAGGAAATAGCAGGTATCAGGAGAAACAAAGTTCATGATCAAATATTTTGCTAGCACTTAATGTAAAAGTATTGATGAAAATTAATCAAAAGAAAATCTAAAAGGCAACAGAAGCAAAAATAAATAAGTGGGCTACATCAAACTAAAAAGCTTCTGCACAGCAAAGGAAACCATCAACAAAACGAAAATGGAAGAAGATATTTGCAAATCTTATACCTCGTGAGAGATTAACATCCGAAATATATAAAGAACTCATACAACTAAGTAGCAGAGTAACTCACAAACAGTTCAATTAAAACGTGGGCAGAGAATCTGAATAGACATTTTACAGAAGAAGGTATATGGATGGCCAGCAGGCACCTGCAAAGATGCTCAGCATCACTGACCACTGAAGTCAGAGGAATCAAAGTGAAGGTTCCTCAGTCGTGTCCAGCCCTTTGGGACCCCACGGACTATACAGTCCATGGAATTCTCTCAGCCAGAACACTGGAGTGGGTGGACTATCCCTTCTCCAGGGGATCTTCCTGACCCAGGGATTGGACAGGGGTCTCCCGCATTGCAGGTGGATTCTTTACAAGCTGAGCCATAAGGGAAGCCCTTATCACTCACTAATCATCCATCACTAATCATCAGTTCAGTTCAGTCGCTCAGTCGTGTTCGACTCTTTGTGACCCCATGCATTGCAGCATGCCAGGCCTCCCTGTTCATCACCATCTCTCGGAGTTCACTCAGACTCATGTCCATCGAGTCAGTGATGCCATCCAGCCATCTCATCCTCTGTCATCTCCTTCTCCTCCTGCCCTCAGTTCCTCCCAGCATCAGAGTCTTTTCCATTGAGTCAACTCTTCACATCAGGTGGCCAAAGTACTGGAGTTGCAGCTTTAGCATCATTCCTTCCAAAGAAATCCCAGGGCTGATCTCCATTAGAATGGATTGGTTGGATCTCCTTGCAGTCCAAGGGACTCTCAAGAGTCTTCTCCAACAACACAGTTCAAAAGCATCAATTCTTCGGTGCTCAGCTTTCTTCACAGTCCAGCTCTCACATCCATACACTAATCATCAGGGAAATGCAAATGAAAACCACAAGGAGATATTAACTCAAACTATTAGAATAGCCATTATCAAAAAGTCAAGAAATAAGTGTTGGTGAGGACATGGAGAAAAAAGAATCTTTGCATTCTGTTGTCAGTTGGTGCAGCCACTATGGAAAACAGTTTGGTGGTTCCTCAAAAAATTAAAAACAGAACTACCAAGTGATCCAACAATTCCACTTTTGGTTATTTATTCAGAGAAAGCAAGAACACTAACTCTACAAGAGATGTACACCCCATTGTTCATTGCACCTTATTTACAGTAGTCAAGACATGAAAACAACCTTAGCATTCATGGATAGGTGAACAGATAAGGAAAACACATGTGTATGTACTCACACACAGTGGAATATTATTTAGCCATAAAAGGAAGTCTTGCTAATGGGCCTTGAGGGCATTATGCTAAGTGAAATAAGTCAGGCAGAGAAAGACAAATACTGCATGATCTCACTTAAATGTGAAATCTAAAACAAAGCAAAATAAACTCATAGATTAAAAAAACAAACAAAAAAACAGATTGGTGATTTCTGGAGGCAGGTGTTGGTGGTAGGTGGGAGAAATGAATGAAGGGAGTCAAAGGATAGGACTTCCGATTATAACATAAATAATCCATGGAGATGCAATGTACAGTATGACAGCTAGAGTTAATAATTTTGTAGTATGTATTTGAAAATCACTAACAGAGTAAATCTTTAAAGTTCTCATTAAAAGAAAAATATCTTACATGTATGGGGACATATGTGAACAATCCACTCTGATCATTTTGCAGTATGTACAAAAATTGAATCGTTATGTTGTACACCTGAACCTAACATAATGTGTTTCAATCATATCTCAAGTAAAAAAATAAAGTCTACATAGAAGTGGCAATTACTATATTCTAAATTATTTATCAAGTCTAAAGGTATCTCATTTTCTACTGTTGTTGTTATATGAAATTTACTAGCGTGAGGAAGAAATCAACAGAGGAGGGAAGAGGAACTGCATAGTATCAAGAGCCAGAGCGTGTGGCTGTACCACTCAGCCCTGAGCTGCTTACCTACCTCTGCTCCACCAGTCACCCCCAGGCTGGTCTTCTACCTTCAGCTCTGCGTGCAATTAGAATGTATCACCAGCCTCTTTCTGTCTTGATACACGCCCTGCCCAACCTTTCTTTCTGTGGCTGACCACCAATGGGCACTATCACTTACCAGCCTTCCCCAGCAACATACTTAGCTAGCACACCCTCCACTTGACAAATTAGGCCTGTTGCATGTTGGGTTGTCGGTGTTGTTCAGTCTCCCAGTCATGTCTGACCCTTTCCAACCCCGTGGGCTGCAGCATGCCAGGCCTCTGCACCGCCATCTCTGGAGGTTTGCCCAAGTTCATGTCCATTGCATTGGTGAGGCCGTCCAGCCCTCTCATCCTCTGACACCCTCTTCTCCTGCCCTCAATCTTGCCCAGTATCATGGACTTTTCCAATGAGTCAGCTGTTTGCATCAGATGACCAAAATACTGGAGTTTCAACCTCGGCATCAGTCCTTCCAACATGTCGGGTTGCCAGTTAGGAAATGAAAACAGGACACCAGTTACACTTGAACTTCAGATAAACAACAAGTTGTTGTTGTTTGTTTCCTTTCCTTTTCTTTTCCTTTTTTTTTTTTATTATAAGTATGTCTCATGCAATATTTGGGGTTTACTTGTACTAAAAATGTATTCGTTCATCTGAAATTCACATGTAAGTGATGTTTTGTTTTTATCTGGCAACCCCAGTTGTTTTGGCAAATTGAGATAGAAAGATGAAAGGGAAAAGAATATCCCAGAGAAAATGAAATTAAAAATGAGTTTAAAACCTCCCCTATATATAGCATGAAGGATGTGCACAAGTTTCTTCCTGTTCCTAACCCCATCCCTGTATAATGTGCCTGGCCTCCCTGTCAAAGACTGACACCAATGCCAGATGGTTTTTCAAACATTTACTGTTTTAATGGAGAAGATGAAACAAGTTACTCATTTAACTTTTGTTCTCTAAAATCTTGTGACTGTGTTTTAACCTGGGAAACCTGTTTGGAAAACTGCTTGGAAGACACAGAAGTTGAAATTAAAAAGTGCTTGTAGCTTATTTTCAAAGAAGAGTTTTCAGATCCGCCCCCTGAAAAGTACACTTTGTTTCTCCAGCAATATATTTTGTCGTAAAATATGTTAATGGCTTCTCTTCAGCTGAAGTTCTTTTTATTGAGATGTTTTGACACTAAAAAGCATTATAATGCCAGTGATGCTTAGAGCAAGCAATGCAGGCATCCACTAGAGAAATGAGGAAGCTACTCCTGGTTTTTTTTTTTTTTTCGTCTATAGCTCTGCTGCTAAAGTTTTCAGCTGGTTGAGAATCTTTTTATTGGTGGTGTGAGGGTTGATGCTCTTTGCAGAGTTTTCTTCCCAGACCTGGCCTCTTATCTTCCTCAGCACATTATTAACAACAGGTACAGACCTCATTCAGTATACCACTCTCCTATGATCACCAACCTTCAATACAGATTGTGACTTCCACATTTTCCAGAATTCTCTTGACAAAGAGTAGTGAAATGAAAGTATTTCATGGGCCAGTAGTTCATTCTCTCTAGGGTTTCTGTGCAAGGTTAAGAAGACATAATTACGTTTAGCATCAGTGGCGTTTTTTGTTTTTTTTTAATGTATATATTAACACTCTTCTCTTGAAATTGTAAATCTAGAGAATTTTAGCATCTGAGAAAAAAATGAGTTAACCTTCTTCTCGTGATTGTTAATACTTTTCTTTATTCAGCATTCTAGCTTTGGATGCTTTTCAGATTACCAGAAGTATTTTAAATGCACGTGTGTCAAATAAAAATAAAGGAGTTTTGAAAACTCAAGTTTTTTTAATGTAGCTCTGTCATTATATGGCACACACATGAGTAAGAAAGGAAACTTCCCTTTTTAATTACTATAAGCTATAGTCATCTGACATAGATCTCTAGTTCAACTTAGGCTCCTCCCCTACTTTATGTTTTGAGGGGCTAATTTTAAAGTTGCTTGTTTGTCTATATCCCTCACTAAGTATTTCATATCAACACTTTATTTTTCTAATTTAATTTAAAACTATGATGTAGTTAACACTTTTACATTTGCCTCCCTTCCCTCACCTCTAGGGGCTTCCCAGGTAGCACAATAGTAAATAATACACCTGCCAGTGAAAGAGACACAAGAGACTTGGGTTTGATCCCTGGGTTGGTTGCCTCCCCTGGAGAGGGAACCCACTCCATTCTTGCTTGGAAAATCCCATGGACAGAGGAACCTGGAAGGCAACAGGCCACGGGGTGGCAAAGAGTCGGACATGACTGAGTGACCAAGCACGCACACACACCCTCATCTCTAGGGCCTGGGTGCTTCCTTTGACTATTCTTCAGCTTGTCTCTCTCCCTTTGAGCTAAATGTCTTCCCTATCCATTGTTTGCACTATATTTCCTTACTATTACCACTTACTTTTACATCTATCCACAGAGATTCTTAGATATTTCTTATTTTTACCCTCTAATGTGTTCCTCTGCATTCAGATGCTTATATCTTTCCTTTTCTCCTTTGTTTTTCACCTCTTCTTTTCACAGCTATTTGTAAGACCTCCCCAGACAGCCGTTTTGCTTTTTGGCATTTCTTTTCCATGGGGATGGTCTTGATTCCTATCTCGTATACAATGTCACGAACCTCATTCCATAGTTCATCAGGCACTCTTGTCTATCAGATCCAAGCCCTTAAATCTATTTCTCACTTCCACTGAATAATCATAAGGGATTTGATTTAGGTCATACCTGAATGGTCTAGCGATTTTCCCTACTTTCTTCAATTTAAGTCTGAATTTGGTAATAAGGAGTTCATGATCTGAGCCACAGTCAGCTCCTGGTCTTGTTTGTTGACTGTATAGAGCTTCTCCATCTTTGGCTGCAAAGAATATAATCAGTCTGATTTTGGTGTTGACCATCTGGTGATGTCCATGTGTAGAGTCTTCCCTTGTGTTGTTGGAAGAGGGTGTTTGCTATGACCAGTGCATTTTCTTGGCAAAACTCTATTAGTCTTTGCCCTGCTTCATTTCGCATTCCGAGGCCAAATTTGCCTATTACTTGGCTTAAAGCTCAACATTCAGAAAACGAAGATCATGACATCTGGTCCCATCACTTCATGGGAAATAGATGGGGAAGCAATGGAAATAGATGGGGAAGCAATGGAAACAGTGTCAGACTTTATTTTGGGGGCTCCAAAATCACTACAGATGGTGACTGCAGCCATAAAATTAAAAGACATTTACTCCTTGGAAGGAAAGTTATGACCAACCTAGATAGCATATTCAAAAGCAGAGACATTACTTTGCCGACTAAGATCTCTCTAGGCAAGGCTATGATCTTTCCTGTGGTCATGTATGGATGTGAGAGTTGGACTGTGAAGAAGGCTGGTGCCGAAGAATTGATACTTTTGAACTGTGGTGTTGGAGAAGACTCTTGAGAATCCCTTGGACTGCAAGGAGATCCAACCAGTCTATTCCAAAGGAGATCAGTCCTGGGATTTCCTTGGAAGGAATGATGCTAAAGCTGAAGCTCCAGTACTTTGGCCACCTCATGCGACGAGTTGACTTATTGGAAAAGACTCTGATGCTGGGAGGGATTGAGGGCAGGAGGAGAAGGAGACAACAGAGGATGAGATGGCTGGATGGCATCACTGACTCAATGGACGCAAGTCTGAGTGAACTCCGGGAGTTGGTGATGGACAGGGAGGCCTGACGTACTGCGACTCATGGGGTCACAAAGAGTCGGACACGACTGAGCGACTGAACTGAATTTGTTCCTGCTTGGAGTTGTATGGGATCTTCAACCTGGTGATGTATTCTGGGACTTGCTTCCTTCCCTTGGAGACAGAAACACCAAAAATCAACAGTGTCCATCCCTTCCCCCTCCTTAAACTAGAGAGCTCCTATAATCCCACCACCCTCACCATTCCACTTCTTGTACACATAAGGAAGCCTCTCTGGTCCTGTTGAATTCTTCCTCTTACTTCAAGACTCTGTTTCATTTTACCATCTTTGCATCTTTTCTGATGTACCTGGGAAATTCTTCTCATGCTGCCTCTGTGACAAGCGTATGTCTTTATTACTTGAGTTGTCATGCTCTTAGAACTCAGCTCCATTCAACAGCCATGAGGTTTGCTTGCTTGCTTGTTTTTTGACGGAACTGGTACAATACCTGGGATAAAATGCTTAGAATCCAGTGGGCCAAGAGGAGGAGGTGGCAACAAATGCTGCATTAGAGTCATTTGGTTCTGTTATGTATTTATTTTTGACATAGCTGTTTCCTCCTATTACACCGTGAGTGTCAGCAGGACAAAGATCATGTCTTGTCTTTTTCTTTCCCCTCCGGGGAAGACCCTGAATGATGGATAGAATTGAATGTCTATATGCCTGAAGTGTATTTTGTTCTTCTTTTGCTCTGCATACCATAACTATCCCAAGCCCTTACCCGTTATCCCGCAGCAAGTACAGGGTGAAAATCCAGCCTTCTCATTACCAGTTTGGTGCTCTGGCCACGTGACTGTGTAGTTGGAATATTCCAGTAGTAACACCACTGCTGCAGGAGGAGGCACTAAGTTTGTTCTTGGTTTTTAATCATAAAGTAGGTAATACATGCACTTAATACCATATTCAAAGAAAGTCTCCCTCCTGACCCAATATTAGAGATCCTTGTTCCCCTCCAGAGGCAATCACTGTTTTAAGTTCTTTGTGTATACCTCAAGTTGCTTTCTGCATATAAAAACACATACCTTTCTATGTGTCTTTATATACATATATACTTTTAAAATTTTTATTTATTTTTAATTGAAGAATAATTGCTTTACAGAATTTTGTTTTCTGTCAAACCTCAACATGAATCAGCCATAGGTATACATATATTCCCCACCCTTTTGAACCTCCTTCCCGCCCATCTCAAATGCTTCTCCTTTTCGCTTTATAGTATATCTTGAGGACAATTTCAGTCCGTACATAAAGAGCTGCCTTTTCCTTTTTATAAAACAATGGATGTATATGTGCTGCTCCAGATGTGTACTGTATTTGTTTAAGTAGACTCGTACTGATAGATCTTCAGATGACTTCTGATCTTTTGATCTTATACTCATTGCTATAGTCTATAATCTCACATGTCATTTCACACATGTATAAATATTAACTGTAGGATAAATTTCTACAAGTAGAATGATGCGATCATAAGTGTGTACAGTTTAAATCAGCATAGGAGTTGCAAAATACCTACTAGACAAGATGTTACAATGTACATGCTCACCAACAAAGTCGTTCCCCCACACCCTCTCTGACATACTTTGTCAGCTGACTAATAAATTCCTTTTCTGTTAGAGAAAGACATCTTGTAGTTTTCATTTGTATTTCTTTTTTGAGTGTAGCGACTCAGTTGTCAGAAATATCCACAAAAAATAGAATGATTGAATTTTTGATTTTATATAGCTATCTCCACATTTAAAACTTGAAATTCTGACATAGATTGGCTTGGCAAAAAAAAACAGTTCATTCAGATTTTTGTGTACCATCTTACAGAAAAACCTGAAAGAATGTTTTGCCCAACCTAATACGTACCAGCTGTGTACCTTTGCTAAGAAACTGAAGCTGTATTTATCTCCATTTTCTCCTATGCAAAATGAAAATGTATATAACCCTAAGAAAAGAAAAAACTCTAGCTATTATAATAGTGAGACACCATTCATTAGAAGATTCATCTCAAACTGAGAGATGCTAAAATGTAAAGGAGAAATGTGCAGTTAAGAATCAGTGAAATTTGCTGGTACCTGCTTTGTAGGGTTGTCCTGAGGATGAAATGAAAAGCATTTGGAATAGCACCCAGCAGGCACATAATAAGTGCTCAAAAAATGTCTGCTATTGTTCTTGCGTAAAATCATAATTAATAGAATATCAGCTCCACCACTAGTACTAAGCATATAGTACATTCTCAATAAGTAATTGCTGCTATAATTATTTTTATTATTAATGCAAAATTTATTGTTAGGATGTCATCAAGGATTTTGTCGGTTTTGTTCAATGCTGTTTCTACACCACCAGAAACAGTGCTGGCCTATGGCAGGTGCTCTATAAACGCGTGTTGTTTGAAGAAAGTAATCCACTGCCTCCTCCAAAGCTTCAGCAGAATTGTATGTAGAAATGTTCATTTTATCTGAGTAGCAGGGTTTGGGGATCTTAGGGGTCTGTGGTCTTGGGCTCTTCTCTCCCCACCCCCGCCACCTCCATATTCACCGAAACTTCTAGACCTTATTTAAAAACTCCTGCTTTAGTTCCAGAAATAGCAGAGCCCTATGGAGCTCAGTGTCAACACTTAAAAGCCTATATTTATAAAGCTAAAAACTTTGAGTAGAAAGAATTCTTCAGCATATTGTTGGTATAATTTTTTTTCTAAATAATAGTCAGACTATTATTGGTTGGTTGGAAACAAAAATTGTTTTATATAATCTGTACATGATTAGAGGACTTGCCAGGTGGCGCTAGTGGTAAAGAACCTGCCTGCCAATTCAGGAGACATAAGAGATGTGGTTTCGATCTCTGAGTCAGGAAGATCCCTTGGAGAAGGAAATGGCAACCCACTCCAATATTCTTGCCTGGAGAATCCCATGGACAGAGGAGCCTGGTGGACTATAGTCCATGGGGTCGCAAAAGAGTCAAACACAACTGAAGCAACTTAGTACATACATGATTCTAATAAGAGCTAATAAGGTTTGTGTAAGTCCTACATTTTTAGAGTTTGCATTGTCAAAGCACAGTACAGTCATACTTCAGTTTCCACAGGGGATGGTTCCAGGACAACCCCCTTACCCAAGGGTACCAAAATTCACAGATACTCAAGTCCCTGATACAAGATGATAATAGTATTTGTATGTAACCTACACACATCCTCCCACGTACTTTAAATCATCTCTAGGTTGCTTATAATACCTTGATGTTCGGTTGCTAAGTCATGTCCAACTCTTTGCTGCCCCATGAACTGCAGCATGCCAGGCTTCCCTGTCCTTCACCATCTTCTGGAGTTTGCTCAAAGTCAAGTCCATTGAGTCAGTGATGCCATCTGACCATCTCATCCTCTGTTGCCCCCTTTTCCTGTTGCCTTCAATCTTTCCCAGCATCAGGGTCTTTTCCAGTGAGTCAGCTCTTCGGTATTAGGTGGCCAAAGTATTGAAGCATCATTTTCTTCCAATGAATATTCAGATTTGATTTCCTTTAGAATTGATTGGTTTGATCTTGCTGCCCACGGGACTTTCAAGAGTCTTCTTCAGCACCAGAGTTCAAAACTATCAATTCTTCAGCACTCAGCCTTCTCACTCCAGCTCTTACATCTGTACATGACTACTGGAAAAACCATAGCTTTGACTACATGGACCTTTGTTGGCAAAGTAATGCCTCTGCTTTTTAATACCCTGTCTAGGTTTGTCTTAGCTTTTTTTCCAAGGAGCAAGTGTCTTTTAATTTCATGACTGTAGTGACTGTCTACAGTGATTCTGGAGCCCAAGAAAATAAAATCTGTCAGTGTTTCCACTTTTTCCCCATCTTTTTGCCCTAAAGTGATGGGACCAGATGCCATGATCTTTGTTATTCGAATGTTGAGTTTTAAGCCAGCTTTTTCACTCTCCTCTTTCACCTTCATCAAGTGGCTCTTTAGTTCCTCTTCACTTTCTGCCATTGAAGTGATATTATTTGAATATGTGAGATTATTCATATTTCTCCTGCCATCTTAATTCCAGCTTGTGGAATGCCAGCAGCCTGGCATTTCACATGCTGTACTCCGCATGTAAATTCTGTGTAAATAGTTGCTCTGTGTGTGTGTGTGTGAGCTCAGCTGTGCCCAACTCTTTGCGACCCCATGGACTGTAGCCTGCCAGGCTCCTCCATCCATGGAATTTTCCAAGCAAGGATACTGGAGCAGATTTCCATTTCCTTCTTCAGCGATTTTCCTGACCCAGGGATTGAATCCTCATCTTTTACATCTCTTGTGTTGGCAGGCAGGTTCTTTACCACTAGCACCACCTATGAAATATAGGAGATATGAAATATAGACTTCAAGTATGTGTATGTGTCTGGTAAGTATTTGTGGGGTATGTGTATTTAAGTGTGTAGAGAGAGGTGTATATGTGATATGACTAAAATATAAGCTCTGGCTAATATCAAGGTTGGACTTCCCAGGTGGCGCAGTGGTTAAGAATCTGCCTGCCAATGTAGGAGATGCAAAGAGACATGGGTTCGATCCCTGGGTCGGGAAGATCCCAGAGAAGGAAATGGCGGCCCCTTCCAGTGTTCTTACCTAGAAAATCCCATGAATAGAGCAGTCTAGTGGGCTATAATCCATGGGGTCACAAAGTGTCAGACGCAGCTGAGCACGCAAGCAATATCAAGGTTAGCTTGAATAAATTCTCTGCAGATAGCCAATTTCTGGGTAGTTGTTCCCACCTTAGAAGTGACCTTAAAATTCTTTGAATGGCTTCGACCATACTCAAAAATTAAATGTGGATGTTTTTACCTTAAATTTAGTTGAGTGTTTGAGTGACAGTTCGTTTGAAAATTCAGCTATCTCTTAAATCAGCAGAGCTTGGCCCTGCTCTCGGGTCCTTGGTGGAGGAAAGAGGGCCTCTTGCTCTTGTATGAGCATCTCAGTGTAGATGGAGGTCAATCCGTGGGTTATAAAAGTCCTCTTTTATCACAGCCCCATTTGCTGATGGGTTTATCTGACTTTACAGTCACTTACCTTTCACTTACTTGAAGAAGATTAAGTCAAAACCTGAAAGTTTGCTCTGAAAAATTGAGGCAAGCCTGGTCTCTCCTGCTGAAATTCTGTCACAATCTGTAGTGAGGTTAGAACAGCAGAAGAGAACTGCTGCCGAGCTGTCACCAAGCTCGCGCCACTCAAGGTCAGCAGTCGCCGAGGCTTCGGGTCTGCCGGTGATGCCTCTCCGCCTGATGACCGAGTTCACTCTCTCTTTTTGGACTTGGTAGGTGTAAACATCCCCCAGTCTTCACTTCAGTTGTAATGTGCAAATGTACTCATTTTAAAATAAAGACAAATGGTTTTAGTTCAGGGATGAGAAAGCTCTTTCAGATAAGTATTCATAATGACAAATTCTGAAGATGGAACACACGTGTATTTTACAACGTCCCTTAAGGCTTGCAAAACCCTGATTTAAGGAAATAACTTGCTGATTTTCAGGTAATAGGTTCATAGTGTAATACACGCATGTTAGTTTGTTGATCATTTCCAGGGTTCCCCTCACCTCCCTGGTCTCCCCTCCAAGCTTCTCTGTGTCTCTGATGAAAGTAGCTCTCACCTGTTCATAGCAGGGTTCTATTCCTCGCGTGCCCGTGGATGCTCCCGGGAACCTGAGCATCCAGGCAGCAGGCTCCAGGGCATCTCCTTAGAATCATCCCTTCACCTCACCACATCCTGGACTGGATTCACCTCCTCCCTCCACTCCATGCCCAGCACACCTACTCTGTGTTTACCACCTTGACAAATAGCAGCAGCTCATCCTGGGTTCTCAGCCACAGTCCAGGATGGCATCCCTGGCCTCTTGCCTCTCCCTTTACCCGCCTCCTTTGCCTGGTCAGGTTTTCCCAGATCTCCTGTGCTTTTATCTAGATCTGGCCATGCTCTTCATTACAGACACCCTGATGGGGGCCTCTGACAGTTCTCTCCTGAGTTTCTTCACCTGCCTCAGATTGATTTCCCTCTTTGCATTCTCACTGTGCTCCCAAACTCTAATCTGTTCTCCTACTGCTTTTTTTTTTAACCTGGTTGATTGTGTTTTTTGAAATTTAATAGTAGATTGTTTATTTTTTATTGCAGCATAGTTGTTTACAACTATAGTTGTGTAATTGTAGTTGTATAGCTGTATAGTTGTTATCAGTGGCACCCCACTCCAGTACTCTTGCCTGGAAAATCCCATGGACGGAGGAGCCTGGTAGGCTGCAGTCCATGGGGTCGCTAGGAGTCGGACTCGACTGAGCAACTTCACTTTCACTTTTCACTTTCATGCATTGGAGAAGGAAATGACAACCCACTCCAGTGTTCTTGCCTGGAGAATCCCAGGGACGATGGAGCCTGGTGAGCCACCGTCTATGGGGTTGCACAGAGTCGGACACGACTGAAGTGACTTAGCAGCAGCAGTAGCAGCAGCATGCCGTATACCAAAGTGAAACAGTTATATATATACTCTTTTTTTTTTTAAGATTCTTTTCCCATATAGGTCATTACAAAGTATTGAGTAGAATTCCCTGTGCTGTGCAGTAGGTCCTTATTAGTTATCTATTTTATATATAGTAGTGTACATATGGGGCTTCCCAAGTGGCTCAGTGGTAGAGAGTCCGCCTGCCAGTACAGGAGACACAAATGTGGGTTTGATCCCAGTGTCAGGAAGATTCCCTGGAGAAGGAAATGACAACCCCCCCCCCGCCCAGTATTCTTGCCTGGGAGATCCCATGGGCAGAGGACCCTAGCGGGCTACATCCATGGTATCCCCAGAAGTCAGACACGACTCAGCACACACACGCACATAGTGTGTGCATGTCCTTCTCAGTTTGATGGGGATATTTATAAAATACAATTCAAGTTGTGTTAATCCCCCGCATGAAATACTTCCACAGCCCTGAGTCACCTACAGAACAAAGCCCCAGAGAGACAGCTGAGGCCCTTCCGGCTGGTCGCGCCTTCCTTTCACCTCATTCTGCAGCCTTCCCAGGCCCGGCAGAACTGCATGCCTCTCGCAGGGACCCCGTGCCCTTTCTGCCCCCATGCCCCTGTGCTCCCTGTTCCCATTTCTGGGAGCTGCTGCTTTCGTTTCCCTGTTTCATCTTTCCTCTTCCAAACTCAAATCCAGTCACCTCCTCCAGGAAGCCATCCTTGTCCTCTTTCCTCTCCACTTGCTCTCCCAACCTCTTGGCCCTTCTGTCTCCCCTGGATGACTGAAGTTTTTGAGGACAGAACTTATGTCTGTAAGGTCAGCAGCTCCAAAGGATTAAGGATGGCTGACACACAGAATGTTTAATAAATGGTAATTTAAAAGGTGAACATAAAGTCTGATTATACTCTTGGCTGTGTATCTCTGAAGCATCTATATCTATGCACGCATGAGAATTATAAGCTTGTACAGACAAGCAGTGATCCCACTGGATTTCTGTATTTCATATTTAAAAGTTGTCTTTTGTGTTCCCAGTTATGTTACCTTTTTATAAAATTAAGGAGAATGGTTTGAAAGCAGGATATGCTTTCTTCTGTGGTTGAGTGGAGTGTACAAGGGTGTGTTGCCTCTTCCACACCCAAGGTTTACAAATTTGAGGGCAAATTAGAATATTGGGGTGCTTTAAAATGTACTGATGCTTGCATCCCATGTATCTGCACAATATGTGTGTGTGTGTGTGTGTGTTACATTGCTTCCAAATGTTGTGTATGAGCGTAATCGGCTTCATTATAAAGTTATGTGTTCCCATCTCAGCTGAGCCCTCAGTCTTATCCTTTTCTACACTGGCAGTCAGCTCCCTTTCTCGTTTCTCTTGGCATTTATCCTAAACCTTCATCACTTTTCTGAGTCCTCCTGTCTCACTACTACCTGTAGCATGCACACATGTGCACGTACACACACACACACTCCACAGCCCAGTCGTGAACTGGTCTTCTGTTAAGTCAATATTGCTCAAACAGAAGACCCAAGTCTACAATTTTGATTTGCTAGTTTTACCCACATTGTACTTAATTTGATAATGTGACATATCCCTAAGGATCCTAATTGACTTATTGGATATTTTATTTAAAGTAATGTTGTGAATAACTCAACTCATGCTGACTTAAGCGAAGAGACAATTTATATGTATAATTTATCGGCTTCCTTAATTGAACTGTCAAGGTAGATTTTTGCATTAAGCCAGGTTTGATTCAGAACTCACATGGAGTCACCAGTAGCAATCGGTGCTGTGTCACGTGGTCGGGTCTGCTGTATCAGCCATCCTCAAGCTCCCCCCACCCTGGAGTGGGCTCAGTGGCTGTCGCAGCCCCTCTCCTCACACCACCAAACGTAAAGAAGAGAGAAGGCCACTGTCCTGAAATATCCAGCTGAAGTCCCACCAAACCTGATCAGTGAATTGTGTGTACTTCCCTGACTTTGGGATCAGTGTGCCTGTTGACTTAAGCCAGTCAGCGTTCTCACCTCGGGAAGCAAGGGATGTTGTTAACTCACTCAGACCACACTGGCTGCAGCATGAGAGATGAAGGGGCACAGCCCTTCACAGCCCCTACGGTGCCAGGATATAGTCTGTCTATAAGGATTTTATCCACATTTGAGCAATGTATATTTAATTTGAAGTGTCATACATGTGGATATAGTAAAACTGCTGGGTCATATTGGACCGTTTTGATTTTCTAGTGAAACAAATGCCAAGACATAGTTATAATATGTTCTGTTGTTATAAGCAGTATAGGAAATAACTCTGTCTTTTGAATTTATGAGTTTAATTTTTTTACAAATAATAAAATTGCTCCACTAAATATTAGAATTATGGTAAAACAGAGTCTGAAGTTGTCGTTGTTGACTCACTCAGTCATGTCTGACTCTTTGCAACCCCATGGACTGCAGCACGCCAGGCTTCCCTGTCCTTCACCGTCTCCCGGAGCTTGCTCAAACTCATGTTCATTGAGTCAGTGATGTCATCCAACCATCTCATCCTCTGTCGTCTCCTTCTCCTCCTGCCTTCAGTCTGAAGAACCATATGCTGACTTGAACGAAGAGACAATTTATATGTATAATTTATCGGCTTCCTTAATTGAACTGTCAAGGTAGATTTTTGCATTAAGCCAGGTTTGATTCAGAACTCACATGGAGTCACCAGTAGCAATCGGTGCTGTGTCACGTGGTCGGGTCTGCTGTATCAGCCATCCTCAAGCTCCCCCCACCCTGGAGTGGGCTCAGTGGCTGTCGCAGCCCCTCTCCTCACACCACCAAACGTAAAGAAGAGAGAAGGCCACTGTCCTGAAATATCCAGCTGAAGTCCCACCAAACCTGATCAGTGAATTGTGTGTACTTCCCTGACTTTGGGATCAGTGTGCCTGTTGACTTAAGCCAGTCAGCGTTCTCACCCCGGGAAGCAAGGGATGTTGTTAACTCACTCAGACCACACTGGCTGCAGCATGAGAGATGAAGGGGCACAGCCCTTCACAGCCCCTACGGTGCCAGGATATAGTCTGTCTATAAGGATTTTATCCACATTTGAGCAATGTATATTTAATTTGAAGTGTCATACATGTGGATATAGTAAAACTGCTGGGTCATATTGGACCGTTTTGATTTTCTAGTGAAACAAATGCCAAGACATAGTTATAATATGTTCTGTTGTTATAAGCAGTATAGGAAATAACTCTCTGTCTTTTGAATTTATGAGTTTAATTTTTTTACAAATAATAAAATTGCTCCACTAAATATTAGAATTATGGTAAAACAGAGTCTGAAGTTGTCGTTGTTCACTCACTCAGTCATGTCTGACTCTTTGCAACCCCATGGACTGCAGCATCCAAGGTTTCCCTGTCCTTCACCGTCTCCCGGAGCTTGCTCAAACTCATGTTCATTGAGTCAGTGATGTCATCCAACCATTTCATCCTCTGTCGTCTCCTTCTCCTCCTGCCTTCAGTCTGAAGAACCAACTTCAAATCAGTGCTTCATGACTTGATGTTGGATAAATTATTTTGTCTGATCACTAATTTTGTTATCTGCTAGATGCAGATGGAGAAGGCAGTGGCATCCCACACCAGTACTATTGCCTGGAAAAATCCTATGGACGGAGGAGCCTGGAAGGCTGCAGTCCATGGGGTCGCTGAGGGTCGGACACGACTGAGTGGCTTCACTTTCACTTTTCACTTTCATGCATTGGAGAAGGAAATGGCAACCTGCTCCAGTGTTCTTGCCTGGAGAATCCCAGGGGCAGCGAAGCCTGGTGGGCTGCCGTCTGTGGGGTCGCACAGAGTCGGACACGGCTGAAGTGACTTACCAGATGCAGATACTTATTTATCTCACAGAATTATTGTACCAAATGAGGTGATACATGTTAAAGTATATAATAAAAAACAAAGTTAATTGTTATTTATTTCACTATTTCATCAGGTTGCGTTTACCTGACCAAAGAAAGTATCATTATAATTAAAATATTATTCTCTTTTACTGACACATTGCCTTCATTACTTAAAACCTGCTTTGTTTTTATTTTTTGGCTTTATCTAAAGCCTCAGGGTGGCTTATATAAAAAGTACATAATACATTTTAGAATAGAATAAGAAGAGCTGTGTTGTTTACCCATAAAGTCTGAGTCATTATTACAGTTGAGAGTAAAAGCCTGGGCTTCTGGGAAGCAAAGGCAAATAGATAAACGGCTAAATGCACAGCTTTCATTTCGTAATAACGGAAAGTATATCACTCAGGAGGAGTGACAACCTTTTCTTAGGGCAAATCTCTAAATAGAATATACTCCATCAATCTTCCTGCTAAGGGGCATTGAACAGCATAATGGGCTATTGTACCATCAAATTTATAAAACCCAGTAAGCTTTCAAACTATTTTGGACAGTTTTCAAAAGAGAACACTGAAGCCTGGGTTTTAATAGGCCATTTATTAGCTGTGTGACATAAGCAGTTTGCTAAACTTCTCTGAGCCTCAACTTTCTCATTGCTGAAATGGAAATTAAAAAATAACACCTACCCCATGGAGTTATAAGGAATAAGACAGAGACTATATGTTGAAGAGATTGGTACAGTGCTCTGAATGTTATGCTTAATAAACGTTAAAAAATAAGTGCACCAGTAAACTTGTATTGCTATAATTAGATATCTGTTCAAGAATATCAACAATGAGGTAATTTTATGGCAGTTAAAGCATCCGTGTGATTGGATACTAGAAAATATCACTAGGGCCTTTCAACTAGATAAAAATCTAACCGGTTTGAAATCTAAAGGAGAGAAGTGAAAATTGTTCAAATTCTCTCTGTGAACTAATTGTTTCTGCTATATGTATATATATATTTTTTTATTAATTTAAAACTTTATTCTATTTTACAATACTGTAATGGTTTTGCCATACATTGACATGAATCAGCCACAGGTGTACACGATCCCCTAATGCCGAAGCCCCCTCCCATCTCCTACCCCACACCATCTCCCCGGATCATCCCATACACCAGCCCCAAGCATCCTGTATCCTGCATTGAACATAGACTGGCGCTTCATTTCTTATATGATAGTATACATGTTTCAGTGCCATTCTCCCAAATCATCCCACCCTCTCCCTCTCCCTCAGAAGCCAAAAGTCCGTTCTATACCTCTGTGTCTCTTTTGTTGTCTCACTTACAGGGTCCTCATAGTCATTTTAGTATAGCACTGAGACACTCCAGGATAGCGTAACAATGAAAAGCCTGTGCTATGAAGGGTCAAAAAGCTAACTAACATGTGTGAACCCAAAGTAGACCTCATAATTCACACTTTGACTGACAGTTCCAGATGTGTGTTGCCATTTTAGCATATCGCAGCCTGGTTCTTGTGGTCCAGCCATTCCTTTGTATAATCAGTATTGTCTTGCAGGATGCTAACTCTAGTTTACCATATCCCCCACCTCACCCCAAAAAAGAACAAGGAGAAAAAAATAAATTGTACTGATAACTGTAGATATAATCCAAAATGAGATTACTTAGATTATTTTACATGCTAATACATTGGCAGTAGATGGCTTTTACCTTTATCCCTTAAATAGTCAAAGTAACAGGATATATATTTAAAAGCATTAATGTTAGCACTTAGAGGAATTGTTAAGGTCAAGTTAATAAGCAGTTCCTTCTTTTTTCTTTCTTTTTTAATTTATATATGAAAACTGTGGCCCACAGGGGTTACATGCCCTGGTAGTTAGCTAATTAATGGTAAAACTATACCTTACAGTGAGATTTGCCAGTTCCTAGTCTGAGAGGCCTTTCACCTCACCACAAGGTGCTTTGGAGATTTGGGGCATCGTTGTATACTTTTGTTTGTAGCTGTTGCTGATTTTCAATATTTGCAGTCTACAGAATAAGAGCTTCTTTATTTCTAACTCCTCTGGAATTCAGACCATCAGTGAACTCCACATTTTTGCAAACTGGACTTAACAATTTGGGCTTCCCTCATAGCTCAGTCAGTAAAGAATCTGCCTGCAACGTAGGAGACCTGAGTTCAACTCCTGAGTCAGGAAGATCCCCTGGAGAAGGAACTGGCAATCCACTCCAGTATTCTTGCCTGGAAAATCTCATGGACAGAGGAGCCTGGCAGGCTACAGTCCATGGGGTCGCAAGAGTCGGACACGACTTAGTAACTAAACCACCACCACCAGGGAGACTTGATATTGCATTAGTCATATCCTGAACTAAGAAAGTATAGACACATATCTGTTTAGCATGTACTCATACATAATGTTACATTACTTACTAATTCAGCCTGCAAAATAGTCATAATGTATGCAAGGTCCAAATTATTGAAAAATATTTATTTTTAATAAGGGAGTATTTAGTTTATACTAAAATAATAATGGGTAATAAATACATAAACTTGAAAGCTATTACCTTCAAGTAATCTCAACTGATTTCAAAGAATTAGACAAATTCAGTATTCCAAGGAGGATATTTGATTCATTTTATGATTAGGTAAGCGTGACACATTTTCCAAGACATTGATAAGACTTTAAAAAGGAAATGTGGTTATTTAACCACAGAACAATTCTTAACCTAGCCAGTAATTAAAGTAGTACAAATTTAAATTATAATAAAGTATTATTTTTACCTATAAAATTAAGAAGACTTTTAAATAGAGACTACCAAGGGCCTGTCTCTTATACACATCTCATTTGAGTTTCAGTTTAGTTCAGTCACTCAGTCATGTCTGACTCTTTGGGACACCATGGACTGAAATAAGCCAGGCCTCCCTGTCCATCACCAACTCCTGGAGTTTACTCAAACTCATGTTCATTGCCAGTGTTGCCATCCAACCATCTCATCCTCTGTCGTCCCCTTTTCCTCCTGCCTTTAATCTTTCTCAGCATCAGGGTCTTTTCAGATGAGTCAGCTCTTCACCTCAGGTGGCCAAAGTATTGGAGTTTCAGCTTCA